>NTHP01000503.1:58125-79973 GCA_003416845.1 Oplegnathus fasciatus | reverse complement strand
ATTCCTAATTGTTCACTTTCTATGTTACAGAAAGTTTCTGTGTTTCTATGTCATGATCTTTTTATTTCTTTAAGTTCATACAGATCTTACAGATAATAGGTTCTTGCTCATATAAACTAAAAGTTCTTAACTTATGCTACCTTACCTTGATTTTTCTCTATCCTCAGAACGGTGTTTGTTATATTCGTCTCCTCTTCATTACTGACTTCACAGGTGTATATTCCCTCCTGATTTGAAGATAAATGTTGTAGTGTGAGGCTGCCTGACTCAGACACATCCTTCACCTGCTGCCTCCACTCCTCTGAGACTGTGTAGTTGACGTTGGTCTTGGTCCAGTTCAGGATGATCTGACTGTGGTTGAACCTCCAGATGAGGCTGAAGCCCAGAAAGGAAGTGTTTGAGGAGGTGCAGGGAATTGTTGTTTCAGTGCTGGAAACACTCATCGAAGCTGAAATGATACAACACGAAAATGAAAAAGTAATAAAATAATATTTTTATACACATCTGGTTCTGATAAAAAAAAAATTAAAAATCTTAAAAATCTCTGGGTCAATATTGAACCAATTTGTGTCAATGTAGCACCGATGCAATACTGGGTAAACTTAACCTTGTGCCGATAGGTTGTTTTGATCCAGTTTTAGACACAATAAACTCAAGCTGTACGATACCGTTCAAAAGTTTGGAATCGCCTGCCACAAAAGCTTGATTCAGTACAGTCAGATGGCTGAGAGGACTACTCTATATTTTATAATGATCTTTCATGCTTTGAGGTTGTAGAAAGTCCTCTTTACAAACAGATGTTATTTTGTATGAAGGGTTTGTACACGGAGAACAACACGCTGTAAAATGTTCAACCAGACTGACAAGTGAAAGACAAAGATCCCTCTGAGCAACAGTTAAATAAGAATATAAGAAATCACCAGTCATTGGTAAAACAAACTGGAATCTTAGCAACAAAATCTGTGCAGATTTAAACAGGAACAGGTTCCTGTTTCAGTGTTGAGTGCACCATAATGCCTCTAACAAGCTGGAACTAACAGGCGTGTTGCTTTAACAAAGCTATTCTTAAAACTTCAAAATAGAAATAGAAGTGTGGTCTAGGGTTAGCACTGTTGGAATATCAGCTGAACATACTATGGACTGACAAATATCAGTTTAAACCTGTTCAATCTAACCACTGAGTGACTGCAGAGGGCCCAAAGAAAAACGGGTTCCCAAAATAGCCCAGCTGCGCCATTGTTGTTCAATAATGATCGAGGGTCACTGACGCTTTTCTGAACTGCGAAACAAATTCAAAATGAATTAATTTTAATCAGTTAATTTGGTCAATTATGATGCAATGATTTTTTGTGTATATTATTAGAATAACTAATTATGAAGATTGTGTAGCCTTGGCATGATGAGCCTGATTCACCACATAAAGCTCCACAGTGACTGCAGGTCTTCTCAGAAACACTTACTTGGTTTAAACAAAGAGGCTCTCCTCCAGTTTCTGCGAGTGCTGACGGTGCAGCTGTAGACCAGATCAGTAACACTGTCTGAGACTATCAGAGAACTGTTGATGCTGTAAAGCTGCTGTTCAGTCTTCTGGACTGTGGTTGTGTTCTTGAAGGTCAAGTTGGACAGAGGGCTGGTGGACCAGGTGAGTTTAGGTTCAGGGTAGATCCCCTCTGAGCTGCAGGTGATCCTGTTTTCTACCTGCTGAATGTCGACTTTACGGACTGGAGCTGCAAAAAAACAAAAGAGAGGATCTTTTGATGCTTTACATGGATTGAGTCACAAATAATCTTAGGTAAAAAGGACATTTTTATTTCACCAATCTGACAACAAATATACTACATTAGAAATGCACTGCACATAAAGAGTTTTGTGTATCTATGTGTTTCTCATACCGTCCACTTTTAGGCGTGTAAATGAATCCTTGTGTCTGCTAATGTTTCCGGCGACGCACTTGTATCTGCCCTGGTCCTGAATCTGCACCCCTGTCAGCTGGAGCGAGGCGTTTCCTCTGGAGATCTGGTCCTTGAACAGTGATGTCCTGCCTCTGAAGCGCTGGTCCTGGTGTGCGAGCTGGTCTTGGTTGTGGTAGTAGGAGTGGACAACAGTGTTTCCTGTTGTCTCCTGAATCCAGTGGATGACTGAATCAGAGCCGCCCTGGAAGCTGCACGGTAAGATGCAGCTCTCCATGAAAACACAGAACACCTCAGCATCTGCAACACACCAGGTACAAGAAACACATTATTAATTTTGAAGTTAGAAAATAATAATAATAATAATAATAATAATAATAATAATAATAATAATAATAATAATAAGGCTTTTGTTGGTATGCATGGTGGCACACAGATTCAGGGGTAGAACCAGAGGGGTGGCCAGGGAATATGATTGACCACCCCTGGTGCCCCCCTACGAGGGTCAGATGGTGATAAGTAGTTGGCTTGTTAGTATCATGGATGGATGATTGAACAGGCCTATCAGGTACAGGTACAACATTAAAATGTTTCGTTGGAGAGTAAATCAAATGACTACAACGAGACATAAAATGACTCAGACTCAGACCTCAATCTGGGTGTTTCTCCTATCCAGGTGGGGTGGGGGGTCTGTGACATGTCTGTGTCCAGGGGCCCATTGTTTCATAATCTGTCCATGGTTGTAGGCTACTTGGAGTTACAAATAGCAGCTATTTATTGATATGATTTCATATTAGAATATCTAAATATTGAATATTTGCTATTAATTTATTAAACTGAATAAACTATGTCACTAATAATAATATACATTTTATTACTACCAAGAAGCAGGGCTTTAATTATGAGTCTTAACACATTTTCACTTATTTTATAAATGTGCCCGTAAATGTGTCGTTTAAAACTGTGCACCCCCGATTCTTAAAGTTTCCATGCCATAACCTGCCCTCTTGCACAGTTCCTTGTGTCCCTGCCTACTCTGCAACCACACCCTTGCATTGAGATTACGTTCCACACATAAAAAGTTTTACATATTAACCTTAATAGTTAAAAAATACATAGTTTGTCCCTCTCCATCGCCAGGAGCGGATGAGGAATCACGACCGGGTTCGCCCCAACTACCTCATGTCTCATATATTAATCTTATCTTTAAAGACTCTTCTAACCATCTGGATGACGGGTTTTAGGGCATTTTGCGAGATCTAGGAAGTAAAAGCGTAGATGCAGTCACAACATGAGCCACAGAAGCATACAACATACATGCCACAACGTGTTGTGGCGATGTTGTTTTACCTCTTAAGGCTCTTACCTTATGTGTATGTCCGAGTAGCTATGATGTGAACTTCCACACACAGTGACTGGTAGTAAACACCTCACTCACCTCCCTTGGCGATAGTCGAAATCCCCAGAAAACTCTGGACAACCAGGCACATGGCACAGACACGACAGATCGCCATCATTCTTTGGACTCCCGCCTTTCTGTGATATGACCGCATATCCGTATCCGGTGCCCTTTTTTTTCTTCTTCCGCGTTGCATTACCACAGCCTTTTGCTTCGGAGTGTGGATCAGAGGTTAAATCCTACCCATTAATCCAGTTGCTCCACTTGGTTCATTAATGTTTTTATATTCAGAGTATGAATTCCAGCCTATCTCAGATCTTCTTACATCTCTTTGCCTTTCTTATTCAGACTTATCACACTCCATGATTATGTGTAGCTTACTACAGACTCTTCAACCTGACAATGCTCACATAACCCAGTTGGAGGCTTTCCCATTATCTGAAGTGTGCCGTTTAGATTGTAATCCAGTGCTCTCTACTGTGGCCATGTGGTAATAAAGATCATCCATGGTCAGTACTTGACTGACCTCTAAACCAGCAAAGACTGAAGCACAATGCAATAAAATCACTTCAATCTGCAGGATTATTCAACACTATCAACTGTAGACAAAACAAACAGGTAATAAAAAATAGAAATGGAAAAATACCATTAAATGAGAGCAGACATTTGCGTTGCAACATCATAAAGTCATGTAACAGGGAAGACTTGCTGATGAAAAATCTGTATATTAAAATATTGCAAAATATAGTGTGAAAAAGTGTTACATAAACTACTGTGGCACTATTTTTCCTGTTGTCAGCATGACATTAAATAAAGAGTATATTTAATGTCACATCATTATAATGATGAAAAACTGCTTTACTGTTATCTAACTTGTGAAAGAAAAGGTTCCTGCAGACTGTCAGCACTTTATAAAGTTTCAGTCACAGACCTTCATCAGGCATCACATATAATGTGAAAAGACGTCTTTATATTAAAGCCACAGGCTGTAACAACAAATCAAAAAGAGGAACCGAATCTTGAACACCTATGACAATAACCACATCATCAACAACTGATAAGTGATTAATAAGTTATTCCTGTTGATAGATATCACTTATTTTGTATAGGCAATCTAATCTTCTTAATCTTTATCTTTTTCCATGAGCATCTGTCTGCCAGGTGTGCAGCAGATAGCACTTATTTTGACTGTTATCTAACTTAAAAGCTACTTGAGAAGAGATTCGCTGGTCACATTGATGATGAAGAGGCTGATAGGTTGAGACAAAAAAGTTCATAAAGTCAGCAGCAGGAGGTTTTACAGTCAGTCCTCCCTTTGTAGACTGACTGATGGGGTTGCAGCGCCCCCTGCTGGGCAAAAACTGATCATCTATAGTCAGAGCTTTTTAATTGCTGTAGAAATTTAATTTACAAATGAAGTAAAAATAAAACAAACTTAACTAAAATAAGTTTAGAAAAAAGATAAATTCCTAACGGTCAAGACTCACTGATGACCAAAAGCACTATTTGAAAATATGTGGAAAGATTACAAGAATATCAAACACATCTGCTGAAGTATAAGTACTGTTTCTCAGAGTAGAAGTGAAAGTATTCCTGTAGTAATGCTGGGTAAAGGTGTAAAATAGACCATTTAAATGAAGAATAAAAGTTGGACTCTCTCTCATATATCACTTTTATTACGTAAAGACCCAATAACTCAAACCTCAGCACATATAAAAGCTTTTCAAACCCTTGTGGATAAAGTAATGCAGTGCCATCATGTAAAATCATGTTTTTCTTAGTTTGTGGAGATTTGCACCAAACACCAGCAACATAATCTTTACCGTTAAATTCAAACAGGACAAGAACACAGAATAAAAAATAGATTTCTATAAAAGTAAAATAAAAATGTAAAAACAATGATGAACTGTTGGCTACTAAAATCACAGTCCATCCAGCACCTCTGCACATCATGTGCAGCTGCAGCAGGTGTTACCAGGTACGCTCACTAACTAGTTGCCTTAGTTTTGATGAAGGTAGCCTCAGTCACCACAGTGAACAAACCTGGAACCCCACAATGAAAACTGGACTTTTGAGATGCAGACTGACTGTCAAACAGTCTCACTGTTATGCTTCTTATTTCTACAAATAGCAGTGAGGCTACAGGTCAGAGGGAAATAAAAGTACTTCAAAATGTAGAAACCAAATATTGGGCAACAAGTCGGCAAAAGAAAATGAATCAATTCAAATTCAAATATTCTTAAAACAATCAAAAAGGCGGCAGTGGCAGAAACTCTTCTGTAACTCATTCTCATAACTCATGAGCTCAGCTTTTTACACAATACAGCATTTATATTATCTTAGTGAATAAATTTGTACTCTACTTTACATTTATTTAGCTGACACTTTTATCCAAAGCGACTTACAATAAGTGCATTCAACCATGTGGATACAACCCCAAAATTGCGAAAATCATGCAAGTACATTAACTTCCAGAAGAAGGAGAGGCAGGTCCTGCAACATCAGTGTTTACTCTAAAAATCTGTTTTCATATCTTCTCTTCATCAATTTGCCAACTTTTCCACTTTACTCAAGCTTAAATTTCACCTTTTTTGAACTTCTGCTATTTCACTTCGGTTATTTGCATATTGAAAATGAAATGAGGCACCAAAATAGAGCAAACGGCAAAGTGTATGTTCCTACAAACTTCTTTTCAAGTCTTAACATTAAATATTCATGACTAAAAAAACAATTCGTAACATCACCTTTTTCCAAGTGAGCCCCGCCCACTTCAAGCGATTGATAAAAGAAAGGACAAAAACACAAAAACAGATGTGAAATAACCAAAACTGTTTAACGTTAACAGAAAATTGTGTGTAGAAACTCAGCTTTCTTGTGCTTTTTACAGGCAAACCACAGCCGCCTCTGTTCCGGTCCACCTGTCTCTGTGAGTCTATTTCTGTTTTTACTTCTTCTTTAGTCTGAGTGGAGCATCAGGACATGAGGTAGAGCAGGAACAGCATGCTGTACTTCATGAGTCGGAGTCTCTCGCACTATAAAATATGGATTCTCATTATTGTTTGAAATTTCTCATTAAGTTCTCTCCATGTCGGGGATTTCAGTTGTGGGTGTACAGCGTGAACAGGAGGGGGCTGAGCACACAGCCCTGGGGGGCTCCGGTGATGAGCACAAGAGTGGAGGAGGTATGACTGCCAATACGAACTGTCTGGTGTCTGTTTGTGAGGAAATCCAATATCCAGTTGCAGAGTGTGGGACTTGAAGTTAGGGTAGGCAGTGTTGAAGAAGACAGCAAGAGTGAGCTAGATTTTGAAAGTATCCAACCGCCCCTCCCGTCAGGTCTCCCCCCAAAGCCACTCCCCCCAAAACACACGAATGCGCACCGCCTGACTACAGCTGGAGGACGAGTCCACGAGAGAGCGTTGGGGAAAGGAGCGCATCGTTGTCGTCGCTAACCGTGTCCAACTACCTCATGTCTCATTCACATGTCTGAAAACACCGAACATCATCATAATGAACGTAAACAACCAACATGGCTGTTGTCAGTACTCACAGCGTCACTTTTCAGCCCTTCAACTCCCTCAGTTCTTCTCTCCATCATTGAAAATCCAGACTGATGTTGACTCTGGTTTGACCTCTTGCTTTATCCAACTTCTTTCTTCTGTCTTTCTTTTCTTTCTGTGCCACCTAGCCGTGTGGAAGACTCCGGGCATGCGCAGTCAGTGCAGGGTCAGAGTGCACGCAGGTGGGCAGGTGTGTAGGTGGACAGGCAGGTAGCCCGTCCAATCATTGCATTCGGTCCGAATGCAATGATTGGACAAGCTTATTACAGTCCTGTGACAGCCACAGACACTGGACTCTCTTCTTTTTTTTGTCAGAGTATTTGATTAATTGATTGCTGCCTGGATGTAAAGAGCATTTCAACAAATATAACAAAAAATGCTTCTAAAAGACATTACCTACCCAAGCTTTAATCAACAAACAGCATCCTGATGTAGGTGTTTTGAACTGAAGGTCTTGTTCACGAGGCTCTCCATATATGAAAGTTCAGAGAGCCAAACTTCAAATTATTTCAGCTGCCAACTTAATACTGGTCTATTTTGGCTTTGCTGCTGTTTTGTTTTTTTGTTTTTTTTTATGTTCCTAACTGCTTCAAGTTCCCAAAGAAGAAGAAACCACAGTTGCATCCCAAAAAGTTCATGTGTTCTCTCTGCAGCACATTAGTGCATCTGAGCGTCATTTAATCCTTCAGTCCTCCGAGGTTCATTTGTCTCCGCCTCTTTCTGTTTCACTTCTTGACCATTTGAGTCTTCTTGTTCTAATTCTTGTTCTTCTACTTGTTGTTGTTGTTCGTCTTCTTCTCCTTCTACTTGTTGTTGTTGTTCGTCTTCTTCTCCTTCTACTTGTTGTTGTTGTTGTTTGTCTTCTTCTCCTTCTACTTGTTGTTGTTGTTGTTGTTCGTCTTCTTCTCCTTCTACTTGTTGTTGTTGTGCTGCTTCTTCTTCCTGAAGCAGAGGTTGGTTGGCTGGATTTTCCCAGTTCCCACGAGGTATTGGTCCATTTCCATCTGCATGTTCTTCAAGTTCAGTTCCCCTGCAGACAAAATGAAATAAAATACAACAACAAAACATAGAACTCAGAACAATTTCTCTTTTTTTTTTTTTCAGTAAAAGGAAAAGCTTCTCCAGAGCGATAAACCACAGCAATCCTAATTCCTTCATTTCATTTGGTCAGATTTTCTATTTTATCTTATCTTTATTGAGTTTAATGTTTTCATATCGTGCATTTTGTTAAACTTCAGATACTCACACTTTGACTGAGATCATCTTTTTAGCTAAGATGGCAATTAATTACAAACTAGATTTCAACTGAGGGGAAATATTTAATTGGTTTATTAATTAAATAAACCAATAAATACAACATGCTTTAACAGGGTAATCATTTCCTGTAGTTTATACAGCGCAGCAGTTCATTTTAATACAGAAGATTTACTTACTGTTGTGCTCCATCACTGTTTGGCTGACTCTGGCTGTTTCCTTGACCTGAGATGTCCAACAGACAATATGATCAATAGACATTATCAGTGAGATCAGTGACATTATCAGTGAGGGAGTAGAAAACACACCAGAGTGACTGAGAGCTTATGAGGATATCAACACAGGGAGATGTTTTTGTACCTTAAACTACACAAATCACAAAAGTAATGGGTGGAAAATGTTCATTATTCCAAGAAGGAAACCTCCTGGTTAGCTCAGAGTGCAGAATTAGCTGTTAGCTCCAGGATTTTATATGGTGCAAAGTACTCGATGGGGGTTTTACACAGAACCTGATGAGGATGGAGATAGACACCACTAGACGTATTTGATAAAATAGTAATTTTGGAAGTAGTTAGGGTTTTGAATACCCCTTAAACAGCCCAGCAGGAGCGTAGCTGCAGTGTATTTAAGGGGAAAAAGTTAATCTCTGTGAAGCATCAAGTCCCACAACACAACAATACCCCAAATAATTAATATACAACAACCCAAATATGCTCTCTGTGTTGTTGTGTTGTTGACAAAAAGTAAGTAGTTTATGGTACAATAAAATGTGTTTTCACTGTTACATCCTGTTGCCATATTTTGTTATTTATTTAAGGATTAGAGACGTTGGGTCTTGTATGTGAGAACACATCCATGCGCACAATAATGCCACTACTGCAAATTCAGTGGCACGAGGAGACATTATTGATCGTCATTAATCAAACATTAAATGTTGTGTTTTTATGGACATTTCAATTTGTAATGGATGTGAAATTGTAGAACAAAGTGAAAAAGGCAAAACTCAACATACATGAAAGGTGTTTTGATGTTGAGATTTGTTTGGGTTGATTTGAGTATACAGCAGGATTTTCATACATGCAGGAATTATTGATTGATGATGATTGTATGGAGGAGTTTCCCATTTACAAACACTCCAGGAGGCAATAATCAAACAACATACAAAAGAGTACCAGGCCAGCAACTGCTCCTACAATCAAAATGGCTCCAACCACCCTGCCTATAATGCCTCCAACACTGGGTGAATTCCCTGAAATAGAAAAAGAGTCAGTTAATTGACTTTCACAACTATAACATCATAAAATTAAGTAACTCTTTACAAAGACTGTATTTCAGTGTATAAAGAATCCAAATATTTTCATGGTAAAATGTAAAAGTGAGTTTTTCCATTTTATTCCTAATTTGTTCACTTTCTAAAGTTATGATGGCATTGTCTTCATTTTTTGAAGTTGATAGTAGAGATACAGACAGGAAACAAGGTGAGAGAGAAAGAGAGATGATGCAACAAAGGTCCTTGGATGCTCCATGATGTTTTGATTTTTGCAGGTCATACAGATCTTACAGATAATAACAGTTCTTGCTCATATAAACTAAGTTATGTTAACTTATGCTACCTTACCTTGACTTTTCTCTATCCTCAGAAAGGTGTGTTATATTCGTCTCCTCACCATTACTGACTTCACATGTGTATATTCCCTCCTATATTTGAAGATAAATGTTGTAGCGTGAGGCTGCCTGACATGACAGCCTTCACATGCTGCCTCCAGTTCTCTGAGACTGTGTGGTCGATGTGGACCCAAAGGAAAATCAGGATGATCTGACTGTGGTTGAACCTCCAGATGTGGTCCGGTAGGTTAGTGTTTGAGGAAGTGCAGGGGATTGTTGTTTCAGCGCAGGGTGCCGCCAGAGATTTTGGACCCCATGAAAGAATAATATTGGACCCCCAGATCACCCATGTAGGCTACGTTGATGTAACAAACCACACCTGCAAAACCCATTTGATGACCCCAGATATTAATATTTAATTTATCTCTGCAGGCTGGAATCCCTACTGTAGTCCTGTGTGTCCTATAATAGTATCAACATCAAAATTTCAACTTCCAACATTTTCTGATTACATTCTGATGAATACTGAGCAGCTCTGCACATACTACTTATGCATACTAATATTATAATTTTGTATATGGTATATGGTAATATTTATAATATCTGAGGAACTACTTTATGTAATTTGATGCCATTGTCAAGTCGAAAGTAGCCTACAACAATGTATCGACAGGAATGTGATTATCCAGTCAGGGAAAATCTCACTTGAGATTAAAATTAAAAGTGCTACCTTAAAAGTACCTTAAATACATGATTATTATTATTATTGTTATCATTATTATTATTATTATTATTATTATTATTATTATTATTATTATTATTATTTTGTGATAGTAATAGTTAATTATTTATTTTGAATGATCTCTGCTTTGGAAGAAGGAGGGTTTAACTTTTACCCCAAAGACATTTTCCATCATCAGCTCCATGCATTGCTCTGCGTAAAACAAGCTACAATGAACAAACTGCTGCTCACCTTCTTCTCCTTCAACTGGGAGTTGGGTCAGACTGGGGAGGACGGTGGGTGATGGTGATGGTGGGTACACTGGGGCTGCATCTGCATGACGAGGGCAGAACTTATTATTGATTAAAAGTGTTGATTACATTTCGGCTAAATAAACAAAATGTAACGACTGTAAGAATGATGTAAGTGGATAATGTTGATCTATAGAGTGTATTTAATTGAAATCAAACCACCAGAGTGATATTATTGTACTGTAGCCAACTTGCGACTGGCTTCAGCATTAAGCCAGGATATTGTTAATAGAATGTGTGTAGGATTCAGGGGGATTTATTCGCAGAAATAATATATTATATTCATGATTATGTTGTCATTAGTGTATAATCACCTGAAACTAAGAATTGTTGCGTTTTCGTTAGCTTAGAATGAGCCCTTCATATCTACATAGGGAGCGGGTCCTCGCCAGGTTTCTACAGTAGCCCAGAATGGACAAACCAAACGCTGGCTCTAGAGAGGGCCTTTCACGTTTTTACGTTGAAGTGGCAGCCACCGTAGATTCTCCTACACGCTTGGAAAAGGGGGGGTGAGGGGAGGGGTATTCAGTTGGTTGCAATCTGCAGCCTCACAGCTAGATACCACTAAATCCTACACACTGGTCCCTTAACAAAATGCTAACGTGGCTGTGTAGGTTTTCTACATGGGAGTTTGCCTTTCTTGGAGAGCAAGACTAGGTCAAAACCTAGTATACGGTTGGACCATGTATGGTCATTGTGCTATATTGTGACCAAATTGTTACAGGCAGTCAGCGGTCTGGATATTAAATGTTCATCTGCAATTTTCTGCAGTGGTCCCAGTAATATCTGTGCTCAAAGTGTACTGAACGTAGCATAACACATGACCAAAGGTGGATATTTCATTTCATTGTTGGGGGGGACAATAAACATAAACATTTCTTAAGAGCAATTCTTGAAGGGGACAACAAAGATGCCACCAAAAGCACTGTTGTAACAGTTAATACTTTATTAAATGTATATAGAGGAAATACAAATTACTACCACAGTTTGTTGTGGAACATCGGTAACCTCGGCCAAAGGTGATTTGTTAATTTGTTAAGAAAGCCCCTCTGCACCGTTTAGAGTTTTTTAAAAGAGGGTTGCAACTTTTAGGTTTTCAAAAAACCAACAGAGTGATGGGTCTGTGAACGTCATTCTCCAGCCCGGTGTCCCTTTACCTGATCGTCGGCTTTTCTTTTCCTTGATAAATATCTGACTCCGCTCATTTCTTTAAATTGTGCTGTTAACTTGAACTGACTGGATTTTGTAATGCGTGCGAGTGAGAGAGAGAGAGAGAGAGAGAGTAATTCAAATGTATTGAAGAAGTGGATCAGCTGATTGATCGTGGAATGTTTTGTTTTCTTTTGTGATGTGAATATCACAGGTTCGAGCGGGTGGGTCAAAACGTGACAAAGCAGCGTTCAGAGTAAGTTATTAATAACTTACAGAAACATTGCGTGCAATATATCTTCCACCTTCTCTCTTTCTCTCTCTCTCCCTCTCAAACACACACCGCAGCGCTGAGTCCTTGTCTCTGTCCTTGTTTCAGTCCTGACAATAGTGCTACTATAGCTAATGCATAAAGTTGGCGGTTTGCGGGTCGGGTTGGGTTCGGATGGCTGAGAGATGGCTCTCAGAACGGGTCGGGTGGGTGCGGGTATTAAAAAACCCTGACCGCCGCATCACTACTATCACTATTAAGGGTTATACGAGCATGTTCAAGGACTAATGGGATTTGGCGGATAGGAGCCAGTGGACCAAACCACTGTGAGGCATATGAGGGGGGACACAATCTTTCAAAACTTAAAAACGCACTGTTTTGCATCTATAATTAGCGCAAGTGCTTTCTGAACATATTATTATATTATTTAAAATTATACAGTTATGTGTACAATGATATATTGTGGGGGACAACTCGTGTTTTTCCCAGAAACCCTAACCCTAACCCTAAAATATTATTTTAGGGGCACTAAATAATTTCGTCAGATAATTAATGTTCTATGTTCATGTAGTATTTTTGAGGGCCCCTGTCAGCCCAGGGCCCTATGTATGTGTAGGATAGTATGTGTATTATTAATATGGAATTGGGACACAACAACCGAGAGCAGGCTACAGTAAATAACAGAAACACCTCTCAGTATAATGCAACACAACTCAACAGCAGCACACACAAAATGATCATATCAACAATCAACACCTCTCTGAAACAGTTTCAACAACAACTGAACATTATAACTTTAAAGAAGGAGGGTTTATTACAGGACTGTTGTATTAGACTGCATTAGGTGTATCTAATAAACTGGCAACTGAGTGTTGAAAACAAACACCAGTTAAATGTTTTTTTGTGTGCATTTGCGTTTTCTGTGTTACTGTGTGTTTCTCATACCGTCCACTTTTAGGTTGATATATGACTCCTCCGGGTTTCTGCCGATGATACTGGTGTAGCACTTGTATCTGCCCCGGTCCTGAATCTGCACCCCTGTCAGCTGGAGCGAGGCGTTTCCTCTGGAGATCTGGTTCTTGAACAGTGATGTCCTGCCGCTGAAGCGCTGGTTCTGGTGTGCAAGCTGGTCTTGGTTGTGGTAGTAGGAGTGGACAGGAGTGTCTCCTGTTGTCACCTGAATCCAGTGGATGACCACATCAATGCCGCCCCGGAAGCTGCATGGTAAGATGCAGCTCTCCATGAAAACACAGGACACCTCAGCATCTGCAACATCAGGTAAAGAGACATCATCAAAGTTCAGTTCAGGGAAAATGGCAGCCGAGTCCAGGTGAGCTGTGTTTGTGTTTGTAATGTATTAAAATGCATTGAAGGGCCTGTCGGTCAGTTTTGGGAGTGATCGTAGGTTCCAGCCCTGTGATTTTAATTTTAGAGGTGGAAATACACTTTTGTGGAACACTGATTGTGCCTTTAATAACACAGACAGAAAACAACAATAAAAGTTAGAGTACTACTACTAAAAGCATCATTTAATAACTCAATTACATCTGGCTCTACTACTTTTAGTTATAATAATAATAATAATAATAATAATAATCTAAAAGTGTTATCTTTAAAGTGTAAAGTGGAGGAATTACTAATATATTGTTTTCTGTAAATCTTTTATTTAAAAAATGAGAAGCACTTTCTTTCATAATAATAAATAAAATAAATAAGTAATAAAAAAAAAGAATGCCGCTCACTACTGCTAATAATGATAAACACAAACACATACAGTATATGCATGTTCTTAAAGCCTGCACGTCTGTTCACAAAAACACACAGATACACACAATACATACAGTGGACACGTATAAATTCATGCTCTGACATAACCTTACAGTTACAGTTACACACACGTACATTCACTCTCTTGCGTGACTAAATAAAAAAATAATTTATGATTAATTTATTTATTACTTTTCTTTTTGGAAAGACATAAAAACAAGTGAAAAAGAAATACATTGACACTGATTTAAATGAAGATATGTAATCGTTCCAAGATTTGAAAGTGGGCAAAAATCATAAAAAGCTATGAGATGAGTGGCACAGGTTGGCTTCTGGCAGCAACATTACATGAATTTTTGTTGATGGAGTTGCTGCATTTTGTTTTTCAGTAACAAGGAAGTGCTTTCATCCGGAATTTAAAACACAAACAGCTGCAGGTTGTACTACAGGCTCAGCTACCTGCTGATTTCTCTTTAACTCTGGTGGAAAACGAAAGTGTTTAGCTGAAGTTACACTGTGTGTGTGTGTGTGTGTGTGTGTGTGTGGGTGTGTGCATGTGTGGGAATGCATCCCGACAGGTTCTGCAGGATTCCAGTTAAAGTTGGCAAAGGTAATGCTCTCAATCCTTTTCTACTTTACAGCAGATTTATTTTTACTACAGTCCACTTGTTACCCACAATAGATTCTTTATGTTTGATTATTGATACAAACAAAATCTTGGCTTCGGAAAACATTTTTATTTAAAATCAATCAGTCTGGACTTTGCCACTTGAAATTTGACTTTACTGAAAAGACACCTTTATTTTTTGTATGTATTTGCAGATATTAGGCACGTTGTTTTTATTAAACCTCAAGCATGCATATTTGTAATTTAAATATAAGTCTAAGTCATTAAAACCGTTACAGGGAAAAATAATTGGCTCAGTCTATACAAACTCGTGCTGTGCAGCCAAACACTGATCAAACCAACAGAAATTTATTTTAAACTCTGTTGGAGTAAATGTGTCTAAAATGATGCACAAGAGATCCAGAATATTTCCATTTGATTGAATGATGCAGCCATAAAAAACAGAGTTAATTAGAAAAAGACGTCTTTCCAGCTTGTGGCATGAAGCCATACACACGTTTAGCTCCGTGTTATGTGGCAAAATGTCTGCTACCACCCACATACAAGGAAAGTTTATTGTGCTCAAAACAGTGAAACTCAACAGCTGGTTGTATTTCCAGAAACAAGGTAGTTTGATAAACCTCAGACACTTCTGTCAACAGTTTTCATGTGAAATTTGTCACCAAGTAGCACAAACAAAGTTCAGTCCATCTCCTGTTGTTTCAGAGGATAATATCTTAGCACATAACACCAAAAACATATTGTTTTACCTTTGGGTTAACAGACCTCTTAAGTTTTACTATAAATCTATCTGGATTTATCATGCTTCCTGGCCTTTCTCTGGTGAAAGTAACCATGATAACAAATTGTACCAAGTTTAAACAAATGTGTGAGTAACTGGAATAAGATCAGACGGGCTGTGAACGCCTCACTCACCTCCTCTTGCAAGACTCTGCAGAAAGGTCAGGACCACCACCAACACGACACACCTGATCTCAGTCATCCTGCTGTGAACTTTCCTCTGTTGAAACTGTTCAGTGTGCTGGAAAGAATGAAATCAGCTGTAGTGATGGTTACACCAAGGGCGGCCGACTGGTCTGACCAGTTATCTGAGAATGTGTGTACTCACTGTGTGGAAATCATGAATCNCGTCTGAACTACATTTCATGGCAATCCATCCAACAGTTGTTGAGACATTTCAGTCTGGACCAAAGTGGTGGGCAGAGTGAGAGACATTTCCACATTTAGAGCCATGAAGCAAGTGTGGCTAAAATGCTGTTACAGTAAATCCAAGTAAACATTTGTGTTGCTACATATCAGAAAACATGATGCAACTGTCAGGAGTCACTGATAGCAGCTCCATGATGACAAGTGAAAGTCAACCAGGAGGATTTATTGGAAATGAACACGTCCTGACTGTAAGAGGTGATAACAGGTTGTGATACGAACAGATCTGACCTGCAGTCTGTGTGAGGAAATATATATAACAGTACTACTTCTGTAGATAAAATACTCCTGTACTGTGGTATAGCTAAAGGTGTACAATAGACCATTTAAAATGCACTCAGAGTAAAAGTTAAACTTACAGATTTAGAGTTAATTCCAGTTTTTACTTCATCTGACTGATAAACTAGTTTGTGTTTTGAGAAACTTGTTCAGCCTTTTCAGCATATAAAACCATTTCAACCCCTCGTGGATAAAACCAGTACTGCCATCATCTGAAACCAGTGTGGAGATACGAGGTTTACACCAACACCAACAACATGAGCTTTACCATTAAATTCAAACAGGACAAGAGCAAAGATCTCAAAATAGATTTTTATATAAAATAAATAAAATTTTACAACAAAAGCTCATAAAAATGGTAGTGAACTGTACAAAAACATATACATACACAAGATACAACATGTATTTAAGGCAGCTTCTTTCATTTTTGACAGAGTGGCTGGACAAATATCTATATGTTATTTATACAGAATAAGTTTTGAACTTCTGCTATTTCATTTTTCATTTGGTTATTTGCAATTTAAAAATGTGTGATTGAAATTTGGTTCTGATGAACTCTGATTAAATGAGTTTACCTATCAAAAACTCAAACAAACAGCCCACCAGATTTGGATTAAGATGCTGCCAAACTCCGACTGATCCACAGAAATACATGACATCACCTTTTTCTAACTTCAAACCAGTGAGAAAAGAAAGGGCAAAAACACAAAAACAGAAATCTCTCNTGATAATGCGGAATGGCTCATTTCAGAATAATAAATATTATATTATTGAATTATAATTATTGTTGCACTAACGTGTTCATCACTTTAATGTTGCAGCTGGTAAAGATGGAACTAATTTCAACACCTTTATATACTTTATAATGTAGAATTTCCTCCCAGGGATCAATAAAGTTTTATCTTAATCTATAATATTACATCATAATTTACTTGTTGATTATATTTTGTATTATTAATCTGCAAAGTACCGAGTAACTAAAGTTATCATATGAATGCAGTAAAAAGTACAGTACAATATTTACCCTGAAATGTAGTTGAGTAGAAGGACGAAGTATCAGAAAAGGGAAACACTCAAGTAAAGTACAAGTACCTCAAAATTGTGCTCAAGTACAGTATTTGAGTAAATGTACTGAGTTACTTTCCACCACTGACCATAATAAACTTCTTGATAAAAAAAATAACCATCAGCTGGTAGCAAAGCTCCACATTCAGTCTGTGGCTGATAAATTTACCACCTACTTATCTGACTTGTGCTTTTTACAGGCAAACCAGAATCTGTTCTGTCCACCTGTCTCTGTGAGTCTATTTCTGTTATTACTTCACTTCATGAGCCGGAGTCTCCCAAGAAAATCCTTCTAAAGTATATTATAGTGTCGAACCAGTGTAGTGCAGAGCCTCTCTCTCTTTGTTTACATTCATTTAACACAATCACACTTCAGAGCAGCTCAGTGAGTCTTCATTTCAACGGTGCTGTGGGATCATGTGTCTTTATCTCTGTTCTCCCCCATTTGCTGTCACTTTCATAAATTCAGTCGTCTCTGATGGTCTGCAAACAAAATGTAATAAAAATCAGTGCTGAAACTCATCACGCTCAAAATAATCTCTAGAGTATGAATCATCATCACAACTGTGTCGACTTATTTAAGTCATCTTTTTTAGCTGAGATAGAAGTTCATTTTAAGGTAGATTTTAGCTGAAGGGGAAGGGTTAATTGATTAATATATAATAGAGTTTTATTGTTGCACCAGGGCAGGAAATCTGTCTTTGTCTCACCAATAAACATAATAAACAGTGAAAACAATGGACAGAACACGATATAAATAATAGAAACAACTTGCATTACAAATCATCAGCAGTACAGCCATACGTGTGTTATTGATTTTAAATAAATGAATTACAGCTTGTCATGTCCTACAAATTGATTTGGGGAAAAGTAACTAGACGTGACAATAGTAATTAAATGAAAACAGCATTCTGCTTTAACATAATCATAACTCATACAGAGTTCATCACAGTGCAGCAGTGCTATTGTTTTCAGTACTGAGGATATACTTACACTCTTTTTTTCTTTCTCTTTCTTTTTGTACATATACAGAATGCTGTCAGGCCGATTACTACAAACAAAATGGCTGCAACCACCCCGACTGCAACTCCTGCGGCATTAGTTGAACAGTCTGAAACAGAAAAAAGGAGTNATATACAGTATATATATATAATAACTAATTGTCACTGTATACAGTTTTTGAGAATAATATACAAGAAAGCATTGTACTTTTCTGTTTATGTTAACAGGATAAAATATGCGCACTCATGGCAGAAAACAATCCACCAAGTTACTTTTATTTAGCCCACCACATTTCTACCAATGAGGGTAGACTAAATAACAGAAACGTCTCTCTGTCTAATGCAACACAATTCAACAGCAGCACAAATTACATCCTCCATAATGATCATACAGTTGAACCAACAGCTCTCTGAAACAGTTTCAACAACAACTGAACATGTTAACCTTCATGAAGGAGGGTTTATTACAGGACTGTTGTATTAGACTGCATCAGGTGTATCTAATAAACTGGCAACGGAGTGTAGAAAACACACACCAGTTAAATGTTTTTTTTGTGTGTGTATTTGCCTGTTCTGTGTTACTGTGTGTTTCTCATACCGTCCACTTTTAGGTTGATAAATGACTCTTTCATGCCTCTGATGGTGCTGGTGTAGCACTTGTATCTGCCCTGGTCCTGAATCTGCACCCCTGTCAGCCGGAGCGAGGCGTTTCCACCAGAGATCTGGTCCTTGAACATTGATGTCCGGCCTCTGAAGCGCTGGCTCTGGTGTGTGAGTTGGTCTTTGTTGTGGTAGTAGGAGTGGACAGCAGGGTTTCCTGTTGTCTCCTGAATCCAGTGGATGACTAAATCAGAGCCACCCTGGAAGCTGCATGGCAAGATGCAGCTCTCCATGAAAACACAGGTCACCTCAGCATCTGCAACATCAGGTAAAGAGACATCATCAAAGTTCAGTTCAGGGAAAATGGCAGCCGAATCCAAGTGAGCTGTCTCTGTGTTTGTAATGTATTAAAATGCATTGAAGGGCCTGTCGGTCAGTTTTGGGAGTGATTGTAGGTTCCAGAGTACTACTACTAAAAGCATCATTTAACAACTTAATTACATCTGGCTCTACTACTTTTAGTTACAATAACAATAATAATAATAATAATAATAATAATCTAAAAGTGTTATCTTTAAAGTGTAAAGTGGAGGAATTACTAATATATTGTTTTCTGTAAATCTTTTATTTAAAAAATGAGAAGCACTTTCTTTCATAATAATAAATAAAATAAATAAGTAATAAAAAAAAAGAATGCCGCTCACTACTGCTAATAATGATAAACACAAACACATACAGTATATGCGTGTTCTCAAAGCCTGCACGTCTGTTCACAAAAACACACAGATACACACAATACATACAGTGGACACGTATAAATTCATGCTCTGACATAACCTTACAGTTACAGTTACACACACGTACATTCACTCTCTTGCGTGACTAAATGAAAAAATAATTTATGATTAATTTATTTATTACTTTTCTTTTTGGAAAGACATAAAAACAAGTGAAAAAGAAATACATTGACACTGATTTAAATGAAGATATGTAATCGTTCCAAGATTTGAAAATGGGCAAAAATCATAAAAAGCTAAATGTGTCTAAAATGATGCACAAGAGATCCAGAATATTTCCATTTGATTGAATGATGCAGCCATAAAAAACAGAGTTAATTAGAAAAAGCTCCGTGTTATGTGGCAAAATGTCTGCTACCACCCACATACAAGGAAAGTTTATTGTGCTCAAAACAGTGAAACTCAACAGCTGGTTGTATTTCCAGAAACAAGGTAGTTTGATAAACCTCAGACACTTCTGTCAACAGTTTTCATGTGAAATTTGTCACCAAGTAGCACAAACAAAGTTCAGTTCATCTCCTGTTGTTTCAGAGGATGATATCTTAGCACATAACACCAAAAACATATTGTTTTACCTTTGGGTTAACAGACCTCTTAAGTTTTACTATAAATCTATCTGGATTTATTATATTGCCTAATGTACTTCCTTTCTCTGGTGAAAGCAACCATGACAACTTTAAACATACCTGTGATTTATGTTTAGACTGGAATAAGATCAGACGGGCTGTGAACGCCTCACTCACCTCCTCTTGCAAGACTCTGCAGAAAGGTCAGGACCACCACCAACACGACACACCTGATCTCAGTCATCCTGCTGTGAACTTTCCTCTGTTGAAACTGTTCAGTGTGCTGGAAAGAATGAAATCAGCTGTAGTGATGGTTACACCAAGGGCGGCCGACTGGTCTGACCAGTTATCTGAGAATGTGTGTACTCACTGTGTGGAAATCATGAATCGACCATCTGGGAAATATTTTAAATACTTGGCTCCCTGTTGAAGGTGTGAGTCACCTGTCAATCAACACCCTTAAACAATCCTCAATATCCATTTAATTATAATAACTCTTTAAATTTATATAGCACCTTTCAAAAACAAAGCTACAAAGTATTTTGCAATAAAAACAAAGGAAATCTAAAACATAAAAGACGAAATCATTTAAACAATTACAACAAATACCATCCGTTAAGAAACGCCATGAGATAAAAATGAGTTTTAAGAGGAGATTTAAAAGAGGATGTTGAGTTTTCCACAGCTGAGGGACCCAAACAGCAAAGACCCGGTCACCCTTAATGACAACTCTAGATTTTGGGAGCATTAGTCGGGCCCTGCCACAGGATCTCAAGCAGCGATCAGGCTTATAGGGAGTTAGTAGATCACAGATACTGTATGGGCAGGAGGCTTTAAAAACGAGCAGTAAAATCTTAAAATCAATCCTAAAAATGACAGATGTTTCGCCTGCTGATACCAGAATAAAGTGCATTGCAATAGTCGAGTCTGGAGGAGATAAAAACATGGACGACCTTTTCTAGATCTGCAGGTGAAGGAACGACCTGATCTTAGTTAAATGTCTCAAAGCAGGACTGCAGCACGTCAGTCACTTGAGCATCAGAAGACAACTCTGAGTCAAAAAAGCAAAGCGACCAACAGCAAGGAAAGCCCAGAGTCAGCATCGGCGTTGCCTTGCCTAGGTGGAGAGCATTGAAAGAAAAAAAGGGACTGAGGGGGGGTACATTACAGATGTGGCTCTTATTCTCTTGGACTGGTATTTCTTGGACAGGAATTGCAGATTGCCTGTTTGTTGGTCATTAGAAAACAACATACGTGACTGTTTCGTCCCATGAGGTCCAAAAACACACCTGCAATTAGGCCTACCGCTTACCGCCATAGTGCCGCCAAAGAGAACAAAATGAAAATCTTCGAGATTATAACTTTAATATTATTAGATAAGTCACCCAGACCAGATGACAGAGTGTTAATGCTGCTGGTGCTGAAGGGCAAGGGTAATTATAATTATTTGTGATTTGGAGTCATTCAGCTGTAGGAACGCTCAGTGAGGTAGGACATCATAAAGGACACATGAGTGGTACCAGACTTTATCAGGACGTACAGACGGGTACCAATATTAATAAAATCAATATCATGTCTACACTAAATCTCCACCAAGACACACATTAGAATAAGTAACATGAACTGTTAACTGTCTCTAACTTCACCTGCACTGACTTCAGCAGTCAGTTGGTACCACAGACTGTATATACAGACCTATAAACCTGCAGAGGAGATCTACTGTATATACAACCAGAACAACAGATTCTGGATCAGAAGA
>NTHP01000503.1:12009-34153 GCA_003416845.1 Oplegnathus fasciatus | reverse complement strand
CACAAACCGTCAGCGATTAGTCTTTTTAATAACATCACATAAATTATGACACATTTGTGAAAGTGGTCAATTCATGAAACGTGATGCATGTTTACAGCAAAGTGTGGCAGTGCAGAGAGAAGCAGAAACTATTCAAATCTGCTGCAGATTATATATTGACAAGATTTCTTATCAATTTATGACAGCAAGTTAAACGTTAATCATGTCAAAAGGAGAGTCTGTATTGTTCAGTCACATGATTCACAGTCACATTCATCTTTATAATCCAGGCAGGAAACAGTTCCCAGAAGGAGTTTGACCTCTTGGAGTGTCCTTTAAGTTCAGTGAAGATCTAAATGCAGCAGGACAGTGTAGGTAGTAGAACATGAAGTCAGTCTTCGACTTTGGAAATCCAGCCTGTGCAACTGTCCAAGAGCAGGATGCTGATTAGAGCCAGGGATGATTGACTCCAACCTCAAGAGAAAAGACGACATCCTCACCTGGTTTAAAATGTCATAAAATTCACACTGAGGCTTTTAGACTCTTACACACTGAGTTCATAAGCTTTGTGATGAAGCTTTTTGGTTCTCAGCCCCCTCATAACTTTGCAAACGATCCCTGGAGTTCTTCTAACGCCTCTTTTCCACTAAATAGTGCCAAGAACTGAGGAACCACAGGGACTAAATCAGGAACTAGTAGTCTATTTTACGCATTGCTGTTTCATCTCCACCGCATCTGAAGAACTGTGAGAGTTGACGACATAAAACTTTAGACAATAAACTTTACAAAAAATGTCCACCTCTTGTATTGTTTGCTTACTGCCTGAAAAAAGGCCTCGTCACACCAGCATTTAAACCACGATTAGTGGATTCGCTTGCAGGGTCAAAGTCAATCTGCACAATTTTTTGCATCAAGTTCAACTTTGGTGACACACAAATATGCGTCATTGACCAACAGCAAACCGTCTTGATAGTACTGACTTTTTTAGGGGACGGAGAGCCGGAGAGTCCAAAATGGAGGAAGCTATCGTAGCTTATTAGCTGTGTCGCACCATCCACATTTATTTAACTCTCCTCTGTTGGAGAATTATTTGTTCCACAACAGAGCAATGGCTTACAGACAGCTATGAGACAGGAGTCATTGGGACAAATACTTCTTTTGAATAAACTCAGTGAACTTCACACAGCTTCACAAAGAAACACGGATTAATTTCGCTGTGCCACTTTCTGGTGTGACCAGGCATTAAAACTGTACAAAAGTAGCAGCCATGAGGTTTGTTTTTGACCACTTAGCGACATTCAGCACCGCAAACTCTGCCTCAATAGTTCCTGGGCCATCGGAAAGTTTTGCCCCAGAGCAGGGACATTTTTGGGGCCAGGAACTAAATTCAGACCTTTGTTCCTCTGGTCAAACCGCAGGTAAGGTTCCTTATTTCCTAAAATGGTTCCTGGGTCATTCTTGTGGTGGAAACAGGCTTTTATATTCAGCAGGATCCATCTTTACGGTTCTTCACGAGAAAACATTTCCCTAAAAGAGTTCCTGAAATAACAGCAGATTCGTAGCTGCACTATCAGGGCCCACAAAGCCTTCATGAAGACGTTGAAAGCATTTTGTTTTTAAGTTTTTGGAGTGCATTTTCTATACTTCAGCATGTCCACTCTAAAGAGTAGCAGTTTATCAGGGTGTCATCTAAAATTGACAGATGCAAAGAAGAGTTCCTCGTTAGAAAAACACCCAAATATTACAAAATAGTCATTTGAAATTGTATAATTAAGTTTTTTAAAAAGCTCTTAAAGAAACTTTCTGTTTCTAAGAAGCTGTTAGTTCCTCGTCAGTGTGTATCTGTGTGCGTGTTTGTTTTGTTAGTATTTTGTTAGTTTCAGGTGTTTCCAGGTTGCTGTTTCTGTTTGTTCTCAGGTTAACTGAGTCCCAGTCTGGAGGCCTGATTGTCCGTTGGTGCCGCCCACAGTCAAAAGGCTGCTTTCATTCAGGTTACTGTCAGCTGTCGAGTCTGTAGGAAGGAGGGGAAAAAAAGTTCTGGTCATTTTGGAGGACACAGTTTGTGGTGCTCTTAAATTTTTATACTGAGAGGTGTCTCTATTATTTTGTCCACCCCACTAATATCAATGAGGGTTAGACTAAATGTTTTTATCTATGAGCTGTAAACAGTTGTACACAGCTACATAGAGTGGAAGTTCATTCTTTTGAGACAACAGTGATCTGAAGTTAATCTGTGGCTCCATCTGGTGTCTGGTTTTGGTAATAATTAAAATGTTTTAATGGCTGACCTTTGACTAAATGCAGCTCTGTCACCTCTTCAGGGTCGTTTCTGGGTTTGGAGGTGCTTCCTGAGAACAGAGGGGAGAGACATAATGTGGGTGAGAACGGCTGAAATCAGAAATCAGGAATGAATTCTGAGTTTTAAAGCACCTGTTCAGACCCTAAAATGTGATTTAGCTCACTTAAACTAATCCAGATTCTTAGAAAACTCTCTCACTCGTAGCTCTTTTGTTCTAATTTACTTGGTTGATTTTCTTGTTTTTATTGCCTCGCCTGCCTCTCCCTCAATTGGTGACCGCCTACATTTCCAAGAATGCATCTGGTGTGACCCGGATCCAATTAGTTGTAACTGGTGTGACTGGTGTGGGTGTGTAGAGACAGGTGTAACGTTAAAAGCTTTGTTTGGATCTGCGGATATTTGTATTCCACTTATTTCTTTCCACTATTATGAATACTTATTTTCCATTTGTAATTTATGGAGAAAAAGAGTAGTTTTGTGTATAAAATATAGATGTAACCTCATAGAGATGCAGTGTTTTGATATGGACTGATAATGAATGGCATTTGTTTTATTTTCCTATTTATGTATTTCACAAAGATCTACTTGCAGTGTTGGAAAGAAGAAGTTTACTTAAGTAATGTACTTGAGTAGAATCTTGAAGTATTTGTACTTTTCCCATTTTATGCTACTTGCATAGCTACAACATGAAAATGCAGCTCACACAGTTATGCATCAGTAGTAATAAATCAATAATACTTAATATATTAATACAACACTGAAGAGAGCCATTCTGCTGCATAATGAGTATTTTTACTTTTGATATTTAAAGTACATTTTGCTGCTAATACTTCTGTACTTCACCTCAGTTTACATTTTGAATGCAGGGCCTTTACTTGTAACAAAGTATTTTTACTTTTTCTCAAGTAAAACATCTGAATACTCCTTCCATCACTGTAAACGTGCAGTACGACCATTTAATTTTTTCTTTTTATCAAAGTTTTCATTAGGTGGTAACAGTTAATTTCTGCCATAAAGTAATAAATACTTTTGGAGACTTTTCCTCACTTAAATGAATTTCAATGAATTAATTTACAAAATCTGATAAAATATGTCACTGAATGTTCTGTGTGATTATTTATTTGGAGTTTGGTGGAGAAGCAGCTAAACTGGTGCCTTATGCAGTGATGTTATGCTAAATTAAAACATTTTTTTTTATTATTATTTTGCTTTCTTGATCATAATATATCATCTTTTAGTAAAACCCAAACAAAAATGTTGAACTATTCCTTTTTAAAAACTGAAAATGTCATATAGTGACATCCATATAAAGTGTATAAATGGTAATAACAAACAATTTAAGACCAAAACCAGACATCCCAGTTTGAATCTGAATATGTGGATGCACATATTTCTGACGGGGACTGTAATTTGTTTTACGCCCCTGATCTGTGACTGTATGTCTCGTGTCAGTCCAGTCAAGCTGTCTTCAGCTTATCAGTGAATGTCCACATCTCCTGGAGTGCAGCTTTACCTTTCACCTTCAGGTAGGCCAGCATGCCCGCCAGAGCAAGAACCAGCACTGCGATCACCAGACCCACAATCCACCAATGAGACGCCCCTCCTGAAACACTTCGCTCACCTGCACACAGGTAACAAATACACACAGATTAGTAAAAAAAAAAAAAAATCACACTTTAATACATGAAACAACAAATAATGGATGTTGTTTTCTTTATATTCCCATCCCACATGCTAAACAATGCATATAGTAGTTTTATTATTTGTTATTAATGTTTTTCAACTTGTTTCATTCTGGGGTTTTTAATATGGTGGTAACTTTACAGTGAAATTCCACTGTACGAATCAGGAACCAATAAAATACTTACTGGTTCCTACTGGTTTGTTAATGTAGTGGAAGAAAACAATACTGTGGGGAACAAGGGAATACATTTGGCATTTTAGAGGAAAGGAGAAATAAATTATACGCTCAGTATTTTTGTACGGTATAATGGATTTCACAGTTATGATATGCTACCAAAACAGCAGGGGTACAGTGAGGTAATGAAAGGCGATACCAGTTTATGGCCTTTGGATACAGTGTAGGTGCTGTTCCTTATAGCAGCAGTTATGGGTGAAGTACAATAGAAACAAATACTTTTGACCTTTGCTCATGGCAGTTATTAAGTAAGTAAGGTGCCCAAACAGAAAAGCTGCTATAGAGATGATGATCAAATTTAATGTCTTAATGAGTTTAATTTATTACTTCTTTCCTCCAAAATACTCAATTGTTACTTCCTTGTCCCCCATAGTCTTGCTTCCACTGTACCTACATGTAAGTACTAGTAGGAGCCAGTAAGTATTTCATTGGTACCTGATTCATACAATGAAATTACAGCGTTAGTAGCAGGCTGTATTATAAAGTGTTACCAATATGTTTATTATATATATTACTGCAACCTATGCATTTTTCTACTTATCACACTGGTGGCTGTTCATGTTTTTATCCCCTCTGGGTAAAACACTTGCACTAATATTGACTGATCATTTTAGGTTTTGGTTGTGTTTTTCTTTTCTTCCAAGCAGCCGTTTGTTTAAATTAACATTGCTGGGATCAGTTCAGAGGAGACTGAACAGAAAACCCAGCTTGTTGTTTTTCTGGTGAAGACAAAGACTTTAAAACCAGCTGTTTACATTTTTGGTTTTACAAGCGACCTCTTGTGGTGCAAATAATGACTCTCAGAAGTAAAGAGAAAGTAGTGTGGTGCTGTTATACTGTCGCCGAAGCTCCTACAAAGGAGGTCAGGGTCGATGGTTTGTCTTACAAAGTTTCTGGCTTTGACACCAAACTGAACCAAAACTCAACCGTAGAAAGTGGCAGATCAGAAAATGATCACATGAGCTCATGTTTCAAATATCTGTGATCTCTGATAAACAACCTACAGTATTTAGTAGTTTATGTTTGAGGACTTGTTGACTTGGGGGAGACCTGAAACTTGTAATCGTTTTCACTACATAACATAACTGAGATTTAAGTGCTGATAAATTAACATTTTCTGACGTGCATATATGAACAAAAGTGTCTCTTTTGCTATGTGTGTGTTTTTGTTCATGTATATGTGTTAGAAAGAATTAATTAAGGGATGGTCCACCTAAATTAAAACTGCCTCTCATACTTGAAAAAATACTTCCCTGAACCGGATTATCCTGAGTAACAGAGAAACTGATTTAGGAGATGCTGCTGTTGATTTTTTAAATGTAATTTTTCAATACTTGGAGCACCAAAAATGAAATTTCATTCACCTATACTGTATTGTTGAGGAGGCAGAAATCAGAGAGACGGATATCTCAAAACTTGGGCAAAAAAATCTAAAGTATTTGCATGGTTAGATACAACTAAAGGTAAGTGAGAAAATATGTTTTTGGGTAAGCCGATCCTTTAATAAAGAATTTCATTTTTTACAAGCAAGGATCTACACACTGTCTTTTTGTTTGATGGCAGGAAACCATTGTAAAAACATCTGATATGCTTCTAAAGATGCTAAAAGTATAAACAAAGTATTTAAAGGGCTAAAATGTACAGAACCACCAGTATGGTCCTTTAAAGGATAAGTCTTAGATATTTTATTAAAACGAACAATGAATTGATCCTTCTGAAAAGCATTGTGTATAATAAGAGTGATAAAGCTTAACTATTCTGACCAAATGTGTATTTGTTCACCGCTGAAAATAGTCCCAAACGAATGCACTATTTCCTCCTGTTTATGTCTTCAGTAGGAACCAATGGGTTTTGGGATTTGTTGACAGCGAGAACAATATAAAATACCAGACCCGTCCTTTGATATGTCCCAGTAATGGACCCACACAGGCCTCTTTGGTTTATGACTGTGTTTGTGACCTCACCGACAAGATCGTCTATAGTGACATCAGTGCGTTCGGTGTGAGTGTTGTATGGCATGGAGAATTCACAGGTGTAGCTGCCCGTGTGCTCCGAGTGCTTGGGGTCCATCAGTCGCAGAGAGCCGTCTCCAAACGGGACCCTGAAGCCGTCCAGCTCCACGTGGTTGTCCCAAGGCGGCGAGGAGTCACTGCGCCCCGACTGGCTGTCGTAGTCGAGGATGTGGGAGGGGTCCTCGCCGTTGGAGAAGCTCCAGTGGAGGAAGGGGTTGTTCAGGTAAGGAGGGGCGTAGCAGGGGATTGTCAGATCTCTCCCTTGAGTTCCTCTTATTGCTGCCATAGAGCAAGGGCATAGGTTTGGTTTCAGAAGTGAAGGGGACACAAAGAGTCAGAGGTTCTCCAATAAGTATATAAATAAATACAAATGAAAGCGTATGGAAGGTATTTCCTGCATTTTAGAGTCTAAAAAATAACAATTTTATAAAAATATCATAATCAATTATACCATGCCTTCCAAAGTAGTGGTAGTGTAATTAAAAAACTCAAATTGCAATCACTCGATGAATATTGTACGTGCATCTTCAATAAAAAAGAGTATTGTCCTTTTACCTCTTTCCCTGAGCGAGGCGGTCCAGGCCGGACCACCATAGGAAGTTGTGACTTTACAGATGTAGATGAGGTCAGGTTGTCCGTTCAGCCTCTTGAGGCGGCTGTCGACTGTGTACAGCCCCTGTTTGTCGGCCATCATGCGCGTGACCGGTCG
Organism: Oplegnathus fasciatus; assembly: GCA_003416845.1. Lineage (NCBI taxonomy): Eukaryota > Metazoa > Chordata > Actinopteri > Centrarchiformes > Oplegnathidae > Oplegnathus > Oplegnathus fasciatus. Next base: position 27,236 of record NTHP01000503.1, on the reverse strand, counting down.
GAGGTCCTCGAAAGTGGGCGGTTCAGTCGCCCAGGTTACACGAGGAGCCGGGAAGACATTACGGATGGTGCACTTCATCTCTTCGTAGCCGCTTAGCCTCGACAGCTCCAGAGACAGACCTCGGATGGGTGCTACACACACACACACACAAAGACACTCACAGCATGCTAAAATGTTTCCCAGCAGCCCCTGATGATATACTCTAAATGCCAGGGCCTAATATAGCCTAGCAGTGGGTGATATCATTCTCATGCAGATAACTTTAGAGCTCTGGTAACACAATATAATAGTACCACAAACAGTTCTTACAAACATTGGAAAGACTAATTTAAAAGTATCCTAATGTCGCTTTCACTGCAGAGCCTCCCAGGGGGTTGTATGGTAGGGAAAAAACATTGGCATGGAAAACTGTGTGCAGAAAGGCTTGAAGTAATTTTGAAGTAATTATGCACCTGGCATTCAGAATAAAAGCAGGGAATTATAAAACAAGACTGATAGTCTGCAGCCATGCCGGCGCCCCTATAGGCACAGCGGTGCTTTGGACTAAATGCTAACGATTATCAAAAATGCATTTACAAAATAAGATGACAGGCATTTTCAAGCATTTTTCATCATGGCTGCACTGTAAACGGATACATCAGCAGCTCCTCTGTTGTATTTCTGACAAAGTAGCTCAACGAGTGTTTGCTGTGTGTTAAACCCCACCTGTGTTACCACCAGTTACCACAGGAGTCGCCAAACTAACCAGGACTCAAATCTTAATGATTACAACTTTAATATCAGTTGAGACTGCATTTGGATCTCATAGTAAAGGTCGCAAATAAGGTGTCTTGCACTGTAGTATTATGGGGTAATAGATGCTGTCAAATAGAGTGCAGTATCTACATTTTATCCTCTTCAAAATGGAGTGTGACACAAGCATAACACACCTGTTCTAACGCCTTTGTGAAGGAGGTTGTTTCTTTATCTACGATCACACAGTTCTGTGATTGGTCCGCTTTGTGTTCACACCACAAACAAACAGAGAAACATCCTTTTCAATGATGATGTTCAGAGTTTAACTGCACCAAACATGCAACCTAACCTTATCCATAAACTCACCTTCCACCTTCACGATGACCTTTGCATTGTGTTCGCCCTTCGATGTGCTCACATGACACCTGTACGTGCCTCTGTCCTTGAGACCACTCCCCCTGAGGATCAGCGTGGCGTTGCCACGGGATATCAGATGTGGGAAAATGGAGGCGCGGCCAGCGAGCTGCTCGTGCTCGAAGTGCTCTTCGCTGCTGTCCTCGTCCTCATCATCATCGTCGTCCCGCTCGTACTTGTACACCACCACGTCCTGCCTGAACCACTCGATGGTCTCCTTGCTGCCCGGCTGGAAGCTGCAGGGGAGCACACACTCCTCCGAAACAAAGCATGTCACAGTGACATCTGAAACATGACATGGAGAGTCAAGGTGAGATCACACTGAGGTTTCTTTGGTGTAAAGCTGGGCAATGTACCAATATACGTATTGTCAATATTGTGATGTTAGACTAGATATCATCTGAGATTTATACCATTAATTTGCTCCCAACAGACCCACTGTGGGGTGACGGGCCAGATAGGGCGTGACTGAAACACCTCTATGCCTTTTGAAAAGAACAACCTCAACCGGAATTGGGAAACCGAGGATGCTCCTGGAGCCAGTCCCAAGAGGGGAGTTGATGACCAGGCCTGTATGCATGGTGCCCAGTCGAGCAAAGCCCAAAGAAGTAATACACAGTAGGGACACCGCCATATAGGCTCAACACCTGCACGTTTAGCTGTAGGGATCTGGTGTTTGCTAATTGGGTGGAAAGCAAAACCAGGGTCCTTGTCTCATGTAGCAAACACCATCTCTCTGGTGAGGAAGTAGCTGGAGCTAGTGCAGGAAGTGGAGCAGTACCAACTATGCAGTGCATACAGTAGTTGGGCTCACCTGTATGCACCTCTGGAATCAAAGTCCTGAATAGGGGTCGGAGTCAGAGGCACTCGGTGGGTTTAAGGATACAAAAATAGCCCTGTGTTTAAAAAAACTGCAGTGGTGTATTGGGGGTGTGTTGTTTCAGGTATCTGTGAGACAATGAAGGATCCTGGAAGTCCAATTGGAGTAACAAATGAATGTGTTTATCAGACGGCAAAACACTGCACAACTGTTTGTAATATTCACAGACAGAATTTTACAACTCTGGGAGGTTATCACAGTGACAACTATGATTATTATCATCTTTCATCATGAAGATTGCGAGGTAAACGGAGGAAATACGACGTTCATGTTACAAAGTAATCTACCCAGATATGTGCGCTTGTACACATTTGTTTGACCAATGCAACACCTTGGTGGATGATGTCGCAGTGTTGCGTTGCAGCAAAGGTAGAGCCAGGTTCAACTTTTTTGCTGGAAAACCTTGTGTTGTTTTGCCAGATCCCCCTGTGTCGGGGACTCCGACTGTGTTGAGGGACTGGCTCAATTCAAAGCCAGTGCTGCGTTTTTACACACAGGGCTCAAGTTGGTCTGAACACGGCCTTAGGGTGTCCATTTGCTGTTGGGCCCCTGTTTACCCCCACCACCACCTCCTACCTTCAGTGCAGCATGTACCCTGTTGTCTACAAGCTCACATTAAGTACAGTGCACACAACAGACTATATGTTGCAGCTTTTTGCATGATCAGAGACCAAGAAACCAACCAGTACTCCCATGCTGGAATAAAACTGGCTGGCCCCATGTTTTAGTGCCAATTTAATTTAACTTTTTTTAGGAATATGCACCATGTGCAAGACAGGGCTACAAGACTAATGTAGGACCCACCTGAGCTGATAAAGTACTTCAGTGGGGCGAATTTGCCAAAAGATTTGCAATTAACCAAATGACCAAAATCCAATTAATACACAGTGATCCTGAAGCCTTTGGGGCCAGCTGGCACAGCTGCTTTGGCCAGTTGGTAATCCAGCCTTGCAGTTAAGAACAAACTGTACAAGGAAATTGTTTAGAGTGAGCATCAAACTCCTCTATATTCATATTACACTCTGATTTCCAACAAACTGCTGCCTATCAGATATCAACATCACTCCACTGATACCTACAAACTCTTATGTTATGAGGTAGTTTCCTTTACTTGGTTCAGATTTCCGTCTAACAAACAACTCTTTTCAGTTTTCAACTAAGAAACCTGTTATTAAAGTTTCCATGACAGTTCTCACCTGGTCACACAAACCAAGTTAAAGGAGGAAACTCTCCAAGATGTCATATTTGTCATTTTTGCATCTTTATCACCACAGAATCTGTAAACTGGAGGCTGTTCACTCAACGATGAATCTACTGCTGTCTTTAATGTTGCTGCTGTCTATTATAATTTACATGATCACTGGTGTAAATTTTTTAAGCAAAAAAATCACAATGGTATCATGAACACCTGTGCTTTTGGACTAAAACAGTCTTAAATAAAAAACCCTTGAAATGTATTTACTTTTGGGTCAATGTTGGATGAATTCAGCAACTATCGGGCCACATTTTGTTCACAACTGGCCTCTTCTCTTCCCGGCGGAAAGGTAGTAAACATAGTGTCAAGCTAGCAGGAGATTCATGGGGCAGTTAGCAGCTCACCATCTGCCCCACGTAGGCAGATCGTTCTGTTTTTAGCTGTTCGTGATTGGTCTTTTGTCTGCAAGCTGCTCAGAGTTTGATCGAAACATGAGGATTTAATAATGTGATAATCTTTTTTTTTTTTTACCAAAGTCTCAGTTTACTGTTGGAGCAGCTGCTGACGGCACAGCCGGATGAGATTAAGTTGAAAGGTTTTTTCCTTTATTTTAATGGCATTTGATGACCATATTTTCAACATATTACCAGTTCTACAAGATCTCCTGGACAGATTTCTTGGCAAAGATGCGTAAAAAAATAATGTATAAGGAGGTTTATAAGTGAGGTGCCACCGCAGTAATGAAGTCTTGTCTACTTCCGCCTACAACCAGATTTGTCTTTTGCAACAGTCGCAGAGGTTCATGGGTGTTGTAGTATTTAGAGCTGTCCGCCATGGCAAAATGATTTCTCAGAAACAAAGTTTAGAAAATTACAACTGGCGGCCATAACATAAACCTACATGAGCGTTACATCATGCAGGAGAGTCGTGCGTGTCCAGTAAATAAGTAACATTGAGGATATCGTTTAAAGAAAAATTTGAAATGGGAATAAAGATTGGGGGAAAAAACAAGATGAGTATTTCACAGTTGGCACACAGTGAACACATCTGATGTAAAGAAAGGGGAATTTCTCCAGATTCACCCTCAACTTTCCTTTATTGCCACACATCCAGGGTGAGGCTGGATGATTTATTAAAGCAGTGAATAATAGATTGCAGTGACGATTACCACACGTATTACACAACAGGACATCTCTATGACATGGTGAGAAGCAGTCAACCAGTCTGATTGAAGACAGATACCAGAGTCATGACAGAAATATTATCAAAACAACCACATGTCGGCTACATTGAGTTCTGTTTGTATTTCAACAGTATAGTATTGGTACTGTCGTGAATAGTATTGGCAACTTGCCTGAGCTTGTGTGGAATTTATTGAATCATACAGGTTTGTTTGTTCTGGTTGAGTGCACAAACATTTCTGAATTTCATAATATATCAATAAATACAAAACAAATAGAAATGGAAATTACTTCCTTTTTCATGAATTCATGGCCTTACATTAATGATGCTGGAGGTTCAACAGGCTAATTAAAGAAAAATGCTGGAAATATTCTATTTTTTTCTTACTGTCAACAAATCCCTTGAAAAGACTAAAAACCTACGATAGATTAGTCCGTCTCTCAAGCAGCTCCAAGCCTAATTTCCTGAAACGGCTGCTCACTGTAGTTTTTATCAAACAAACGGAAGGAGAGAATGCATTTGTTGGGGACTATCTTCAGCAGTGGATTAATCCACATTTGGTGCTCCACAGTCCTCAATCTGTTCAAAAATATATTCAAAGCTTTGTCTAAAGCTAATATGAGTGAGTATCTTCTTCTTTTCAGTATAAAACTCCCTTTGTATGTGTTTCATTGTTTAGCTGCAGGAATAACACAAAGTGGGACATTTGTGCTAAAAAGACTTTGGAAACTTTAAAAGATACTCACTTGGTTTGACTCTGAGCTTCAGATTGGAATAAATTTTTGCACAAAACAAGGACTGAGGATTTTGTCGCCCATCATTTGCACTGGAAGTGCTGGAAAAGATCTCTTGATGGCCAGTATGAACAGGAGGAAAACGGCAAGTAAAACCTGTTTCATTGTTCACGCGGGCTCCTGATTATTGTTTTAAGACAGATTTGAGAAATTGTGAATCTATCCTTTAATCATGTTTAAGCACTTTTGCCACACCCCAATAGTGATGTCATAGTCAGCGTTTTCCACCAGCTGTCGGTGCAAAAGGTAACAAGGGATCCTGTTCAAAGCCTGCAGAAAGAACTATTTATTAACAAGGTACTCAGCTCGGGTCTCTTGTTGGATCTTGTAAAATGTTCTAGTTTGGAGCTTCAAAGTATGTGCACGATACCTTTTACCTTTTGTCCTCTTGGTGACACACCTGTGCCTCAATACTTTCACAACAAGCGTGCACTTTTTACAAGCTGTCAAAGACGAAAATCCTACTTTGACATCACTAATTGGGGGCGTGGACCGTGTGCAACGTGCCCTTTTGATCCCACACATCGCAGTGTTGAGATTACTCCTGGAGAAACTGATTCCTAGAAATGTTTGTAAAGCTCCGGTCTGAACTCCACACACCTCCACAACCTCTTCTCAGAAAACCACTTCAACACTCACTCACTTCAGCCGCCCGTCCTGCTGTTTCTCCGACAGGTTCTTTCAGGACGACCGTCGGAAGAAGTCTGAGCCAAAACTTGAATCAGATCATTGGTTTGGTGCCAAAGGCTGTCAGATTATCGTTTGTTAGTGCATTTGTTTGTCGGTGCTGCATATCCATGAGAGTGCATGACAGTTACTGGCATGATTACAGGTGAATGACTGGAGGGATTAATTGCTACTTTATCACCTGAGTGATTCTTTCAGCACCTTCCCCGCCTCATTCCTCTCTGGCTGTTGTTTTGACTGACATTGCCAGCTCATGCTCACAGCTGTTCCTCTCATTCTTCTTGTAAATCGAAGCTTTGGCAGCTGCAGAGTAATGACTCAGATGTCTGACTCACACCTGCACGATGCAGTGAAGCAGTCGACCGGTTTACCAGCCTGACGGCCCGGTGACGTCGGCTCCTATCGCACAGTAATGTGACTTTTGGTGCCCTTGCAGACGGTTCTGAGATTTGGCGTTTGTGCTTGAACAATCTGCTGAGCAAACACGGTTCTTTCTAAGGTAGCCAACAAAGTGTGAAACATTGACTTCACACATGCCGTTATTTAATAGAATAAACATAGAATCCAATCCAGTTACGTACTTAAACTGATAAATAAGCAGATGAGTACTTCTAAATGAGATTACAAGATTAGTGATAGCACAATCTTAATAACTTTGCAGCCTGAATTCTGTCCAGGAACAAAAAGCTGAGAGTCTTTTCCGACCGTCATCCGACCGTATAACCGTTTGCTATAAATGGTCACTTCCTTGACCTAAGTGTCTCTAAATGTAGTTGATTATTACCATGTTTACAAGGTGTCCCAGATCTTAGGAGCCAAAGAAAAACTGTGGGAAAAGGCTTCAGTGAAAATACAAAGAAAGAAGGAGAGGAGCTGTCTAATGCGGAGAAGTGAGAATATTAATATGCTGAATATGTGCACAAAAAATGGCATGAAGAACAGAAAAAAGGATCGGATTGGCAGCTATTGTGGCCTTTTTTATGTTCTTCACGCCGTTAAGTGGCTGCATTTGTGCACATATTTAGCACAGGAAATGAAAGTTGCAAAAGTTAATATGTTAAAGAAATAACATATTAACTTTTGCATTTGATGGCTTCCTTCCTTTTTTTCTTTCTGTTCCAGATCTCAGCAGTGAAGTTGGTGAGTAAAATGTTACCTTAGCTCTCAGGAATGATGGTCAGAACTATTAAAATAAGACCAGACAGACTTTTCCTTGAAGTGCAGCTGTTTCACAGCTTTCTCACTTGCTGTGGTTGAAGAATATTTCCATCCTGAGGTCATACCTGACGTCAGATTTTGGGGGGGGGTTTGGCCATCTGACTAATATGGGACAGTTTTCTATTACGGAAAGAAAAATCTCTCAATGTTGCAACTTTAAGTTTAAGATTGCTGTATTTTCTTCATAAACCGGATCTGTGTATCAGGTTCTGGAAAGAAACCCTTCAGTCTTTTAATCCCTGTGAAAGTTTCCCTGCTTACGGATCAGTTGAGGCTGCTGGACAAAGAGGCGTTTGTGTCTTACCTGGGGTTTTGTCCTGCGTGGCAAAGCTGATCCAGAGGAGGAAACAGGCCCAGGTGTGTATTGCTGACATGATTTTCTTTCAGCTACACACATTTACGACTCAGAAACACATGCAGACAGGTCTTCAGTCCATACTTCTTTCACTGTGGCGATTTCAGGCGAGACTATCCACTTTTTTCTTCCAGCAGGTTTTTCCTTGGATCTCTCTGGGTGGTTTGGCATCACACACACACACACACATACAAGGAAAAAGGAAGAGAAAAAACATAATTAGAGGCACATTCCTGATGAAATGGACACAGGAAGATATACAGTATGAAACGTGACAGAACATGTGCAGCCTTCTGAGGAGAATTCAGGTTTGATCCTCTGAGCATTTGGCAGTCTTCCCTCTCAAACCTCCCTTTTCATCACCAAGCAACAAAAAATAAAAGTGAGATTTGCAGCTGAAGCCCTGCACACTTTCATCGACCGCAAACTCTGAAAACCGAGAAGCCTTTTTCTTTTCTGCTCCGTCATTCCTCTCTGTCATTTTCTTTGGCTTATCCTCCGTATCGAGCCCTTCTTTTTATCTCTCGAGTGGCGTGATAAGCGAAAAGCAAGAAGATACATCTGCTGTTCATGCACAACAAAAGCCCCACACGTTATCGCGACACTATCTTAACTCTCCTCAACAAACACAGGTGAACTTGGTACCGTACATCAAAGAGCACAAGGAAATGTCAGGTATCCGGCCGCTGATAAAGCAGTCAGTCAGGCTTAAAGGTTAAGGAAGTGACTGGAGCACGTTTATAACACGCAGAAGGGGAAGAAAGTGACTTCCATGATGAGTAGGGTGATGAAGTGTTGTGAAGTTTGTTGGCAGGAGGCGAGCCAGGCGTGCAGCACATTGTCTTCATGTGTTTACATTGGATCCTTCCTGCATTAAAGCTGAAGACAATTCCCTCTTCAAGTGTTATACAGTACAGTAGAAGCACATTATCTCATAATTACTGGTGATGGCTTTCCCTTGGCTGAAGAAGAAGGGAAGCGCTCGGATTGTCTCCCAATAATTCCTCTTGGTAACAGAGCAAAGGTGCAGCAACAGCTGAGCAAGTGCGCACCACATGAGGAATGACTTTTGTCTTTGCTTGTGTCCTGCAACGAAACAAGTTTTTCTTAAAGCGCTGACAGACGACTTTAGTCTCTTGTTTAGAAGTTGCTTTTTGTAGCTGAAACAAGAAGACAAAACTTTTGGAATGAACGGCGATTCAGGTAAATGTGTTGGTGCAAATGTGCAGGATGCTGCTGAAAAGTAAATCAATAAATGAATCTGATTCAAAATGAGTAAAACTTTTAACAGAGACTTGACTTTTCTTCACTGCTGCAAAACAGGTGAACTGAAGCCACATCCACCTCAGAAAATGGACTTTTCAGGGTCAAATAAGGTCAGGTGAGGCAATTTGACTTCTAGAGCACATTTCATTAAAGTTAAACTCAGTGTGCTTAACATTAAAATGCATACAGCAGCAAGAAGTCAAATTTATAATAAAATACAAGAACATGCAACAAGAAGTCAATAAAGATTTGTGCACAAACACACTACGCTCACTGTGCTGCCACTAAAACATACACTAAAACTTTTTTACGACTTATTCTGTATTAAAACAGATTTATTAGAGTTATTAAGACACTAACAATGACTCTTTGACCTCATTAGTCCCGGCTTATCTTAAACTCAGTGTGCTTTACATTAAAATGGACACAACTTATTAATGCAACAACAAAACTTTGTGCAAGAACACAATTCACTCACTGTGCTGCCTCTAAATCATACAACATCTTATAATATTCTATTTCAGCATTAATGACTCATTTTATTAGATGTTATTAAGACGCTAACAATGACTCTTTCACCTCGGGTGCACTCACATCTTATCTTAAACGGCCTTTCAGTGAAATGTACACAGATAGAAGTAACGTGTACAGAAGAATATGATAAATAGAATATGAGAAAATGCAACAATAAGTCAATGAAAACCTCTTTTTAAAAACCTTATTATATATTAATGACGCCTTTATTAGAATTATCAGGACACTAGCAATAACTATTTGACCTCAGGTGCACTCCCTTCTGATCTTGAACTCAGTGTGCCTTACAGCGAAATAAATGAAATATGAGAAAATGCAACGTTATGTCAATGCAAAAGTGTGCAGGAACATAATTCACTCACTGTGCTGCATCTAAACATACAGTAACTCTTTTACTCTGCATCAATAACACATTTATTAAAGTTATTAAGACACTAAGAATAACTACTTGATCTCATTACTTCCAGCTTATCTTAAACTCAAGGTGCTTTACATTAAAATGAAACAAGTAAATACAGAAGAATAAAGTAGATAAAATATGAAAAACGCATTAATAAGTCAATGTGCAGGATCACACTTCACTCACTTTGCTGCCTCTAAAACACAAACAACTTATAATCACCTTATTCTGTATTAGTGTTTATTTTCGTGTCCACGTGCAATTTATCAAACATCAAAATGTATATGTGTAACATGCATCTTCCCGTATCACTGTCAACATTATATTTACATGTATATACTTTCAAAATACATCCAGTTTATTTGTGTGTGTGTTTTCTTTTTTCTTCACTTTAACTTAAATGTTTCGTACATGAACGGCCAACTCAGTCTGTTCACATTTACAACCTAAATTTCAGTTTTTGTTACTAAACAAAGTATTGTGTTGTTTCATAAAAGGGACAACAGAAAACTAAAAGAAGCTCATTTTCACTGAGACGGCACATTGTCTTATTAATAACGAGTTATTAAGCTTTTAACATTTGACCTCAGATGCACTCTGAGCTCAAACAGCAGCAGTTAAGTTCCTCCTGAAGCAGCTTCCATCATGGACCCCAGTGATTTAAGTTTGTATCTAACCAGCTTTTCTTTACTTTTATGAATGAAAATTAGATTATTAGAAGTTTCTGTGCAGTTTAGAGCTCATCACAGCGCTGAAACTGCTCTTCTAAAAATTATAAATTACCTTCTTTTAGCTGCTGACCCAGAAAAAATAATCATTTCGGATTCTTCTAGACCTTAAAGAGCTCACAGTGTCCTTGACAGTATGTAAATAACTTATTTTTAGTAGTAGTAGTAGTAGTAGTTTTAGTATCCTGTAGAAAAGTACAGTATGTACACAATGAATGACATAAAAAGCAATAACTTAGTACTTACAGAAACTCCTGGACATCAGCAGTAAAACCTCTCTTGATAACTACAAAAAGCCAACTCTTTATAGACCTGTGATACCACGTGGAGCTGTTTTAGTCCTGAAACCAGTGCCATCTGTCAGTGACATGCTGGGAAATCTGAGTGAAAAGTAAGGAAACACTTACAGTGACTCAGCTGGAGCTCCAGTTCAGATGAAATCCAGGAGAAAGAGGAAGAGCCGAGCCTGCCGCCTCCTGAGAGTGTGTCAGCTTGACTGGATCAGCAGGTTATTTAGAGAATAGGCAGCACACACACACACACATTTCACTATACACGAGGCACTGTGGGGAGGGTAAGGTTGCTCCTTACACACACTCTCACACACACCCTCTGAATGGGTGGAGTTTGGTTGTGATTGGCAAAGTCACAAACACACACACACAAACACACACACAGGACCCTCCATAGGAGTCGGTGTTTCTTCTGCAGCTCCATCAAATGTCAGAGGGGTTTGCTTTCAAAGTGCAGAGCTGTTTTAGTGTGTGCTGTGTACCATGAGCTATGTGCTGTATGTCAAACAGCCAACACCGGGGCTGTTTAACACCTGCTGAGGCCAAACACACACACATACAGAACTACAGTAAAGGATTAGATTGGTTTGCTCTGTTTTCTGTCATTTTGGGGCTAAAATCACATGTAGCATGCTAAATAAACAGAGCTGCACCAAATGAGGCAGTGCAATAATGTAAAAGTTTTCTCCTTCAGCATCAGGAGACTTTGTGCAGTAGTTTAGTCATCTTTAAACCATCATTTACTCAGCTTAAATTCATTATTTAGTCATTGTTTGGTCTGGTTCAGTTGAAAAGAAAAGTAAAACAATCTCAGATGCAGATAAGTAACCTTTATTTAACCTGGGAACTTTTGCTCGGTACGTTGTTCTCTTTTCCAGGGAAGCTCTGTCACAGTTGCTCACACGCACACCTGGAAGCTGGACACCAGTATCAACAGTCTGATCCTCTGGCTGTTTGGGTTCAAGGCAGCTAAGTGGTGGCAGTGAGGGAGGGACACATGCTGCTCTTTCACTTTAACCTTTTACATCTAACAAGGAGCTAATGAACAAACATAATGACGTCTCTGACTTGTTTCCACTGCTGTTCTTGCTGTTTTAAACATTGTTCTGTCGGGCAGCAACTACCAGCATACAGATCAAAGAAAAGAGTCAATAATCCAAACGAGGCTGGATTAAACCACCAGGCAGAGCTGAGCGTCAGGGTTGTTTCAATTTGATAAATGTAAATCCACTACCTGCAAAGAGGATCTTCAGGTGTGTCCTGCTTTATTATGACTGAATCTGATCAAGTACCACCTTGTTTTTCCTACATGACGCATATTTCCAAATAATTATTGCTCAATGAAATTACCACAATTTAGGGAGTAGTTCGTTGGTCACAAAACAAATAAAACAAAACCAAAAAAGTAACACTTTACAATAAAGTACAAGTGAGGAGCGAATGAGGAATGACCTGACAACTGATGAATCATTAATAAGTAACGATATATAGTAGATAATAAGTTACTAGAGGACGGGCTGGGAAATACAATATTAATGAATCATGAGTTAATGATTAAGTCATAAATGTCTGTGAATCAACATATGGACCGCTTTCTTCATGAGTTGTTCCTGATTAAATCAGCCACTGAGCTCAAAACTAGTAACGACTTATTAATTACTAATCACTTAATCGTAGTTATTGTTTTTGTGCAACCTCAAGTGATCCATCATACTGCACAGCTTCTAAGTTACTTGAAGATTATCTGACCATTTCTGTGCCCTTCAAGTAAAGTAAAGCGTCATCCTATAAAACTAACAAGTAGCTACTGAGTTTTTGTAAAAGAATTCACAGTTAGTTCCTTCATAACAAACCGGAGACAGAAGGATTCTCAACAAAGAAAAATGTTACCCAAAAACAGCAACCACAAAAACAAAAACAACTCTTTGAAGAGCAACTTAACAGCAGCTGAGAGTCTTGTTTTCGCTGCCCTCCAGTGGTTTAACCTTTCATCATGCTGCTCTGATGTAGAAGTGTACTCCAGGGTGTGTCAGTACACTGTGATGTCACTGATGGGTGTGGTTACAGGTGCAAACTTTCAACCAGAGTTGGCAGCCAAACCCTAGTTTTCAGTCTGGAGTGAAGTTACACGTTAAAAAGATACTTGTTAGTGTGAAAGTGATATTAGCAGAAAGCGACCGCTGACTGCTGTGAGAGGCCGGAAGTATTTCTCATGTGATCTTAACACAACCAGCTATTTGTCACGTTGAGGTCATTTAATTTCAACATCTCTGATGATGCAACACAATTTAAAAAAGCAAAAAAGGAAATTCCTTGAACCAAAAACACTCTGAAGATGGATGCAACACCTAAAATTGTGTTTTTGTGTGTGTTTTTATTTAGCTGCATGGCTTGTTAGGCTGCACATGCATGTATGTTGATATTTGTGTGTGTGTGTGTGTGTGTGTGTGTGTGTGTGTGGGATTATGTCTTCCAGGGGTGTAAACTGAGGAAGGCGCTAGGTTAGGCTGGATTAGACGCAGCTCGCTCCGCTCCAGCTCGGATTAAACCTCCACCGATCTTGACGACCTTTTGTTGTTTGAGCTGCTTCCAAACCCGTGATTCATTTTCTCGCATAAAAAACCTCTCTCTCTACACACACACACACACACACACACATACACAAGGTGGAGGTGTGCTCTAACCTCATATAATCACACCAGGTGCCTGTTTTTTCATTGTCCCGCTGAGAAAATCCTGATTACTGATGGGTTTGTGTGTGTGTGTGACTGTTTGTAGGTTAGTGAAAGATTGCTGTGGCTGTAGATAAGAGGATTAGGGTGGAATTAGTGTCATTCCTCTATCGCCGCGAGGAATAGATTCATATCGATTTTAATCAGAGATAGAAAGATCCACAAAACCGCAGCTAAAACAGACTGCGAGAGAGAGGAGGAAGAGGAGTGGATGAAGCTGGAGGGACGGCAGAAGATTCCTGGAGATCATCGCAGCCGGAGATGTTGAGCCGGAGACTGAGGAGCTGCACTAACATCTGCTGCAGAGACACATGCATGTAGAAACATGTTTTCATGCATGTAAGAGAAAACCTCATGAGATCACTCATGCATTTGCCTTGTTTGGAAGTCTTGCCTGCATTCTGGAGCTCTCTGGTTGAGGAAACTTCCAGCCACGGTGGGATGTTTGACCAAAACCACCAGCGTTAGTCTGCAGGACGGTTGGCTGCAGAGGCGTGGAGGTGGAGCTGGCTGGTCGCTGTGGCCGGGATGCTGGCGTGGCGTCAGATGCGGCGGGGAAACCTGTGAACTCATGAAGGTGGACGTGCTGACTTGCGTGGCTCTGGCCGCGGCCAGCCTGGTCGCCATGGTGACCGGTGGTCGCAGCTCTGGACGCAGGAAGCACAAGGAGGTGTTCATCGGGGAGAACAGCAAGTTCAAGTTTGGAGGGTGAGACACACAGATGGACACTTACACATTTGTTTCAGCTTAGTGTGAGAAATGAGTGAAAAACATCGAGTCAGTATTACAGATGATTATTAGCTGCTGTTTGTGCTTCTTAAACCTTCATTTTTGTAAACACAACATCAACATATAATCATCTTAGAAAGCAAACGTGATATGGAGCAACATTAGCATTCATTTGCAGTTATGATTTGGGCCACTGTCTTAGTTTAACGTGTTAGTATGCTAACATCTGCTAATTAAACACAAGCACGGGCAGGTGTTTGGTCATAAACCAAAGTACTGGATAAATTAAGAAATTAAGATAAATTAAGATGCTCTTTTAACCTACAAAACTGTCAGACTCATGATGGACAGTTTCTTCTGTGTCAAAATGTGGCGCCTACATTACCCACAATGCAACCATCAGTCGGCTCGGAGATCAGGTATGTAATGTTGTTAGCGGCTAATGCAGCCAGGAGTATTTCCATTTTATGCAGCTTTATACTTCTTCTCCACCACATCTCAGAGGTAAATATTGTACTTTTTACTCAGACAGCTTTAGTTACTTTACAGATTACACCTTTTCATCCCCTTCCTGTCCTGTGAAAACCACGTATCTCCAGATGTGCTGATGTTGAATGTTTGCGATAAACTGAAGGATGAAGTGTTCCTTTATGTGCTGAGAAAATTCTCCTCCTTCTTAAAAGGCTGAAACAGTCTCAGTTTAATACCGATGCCTCTATATGACCTACATAAGCAAACGAGATCAACAGCAAGAAGACTGGCTATTTCTATTAGTTTCTAATAGTTATTCTTAATGCCTGCCACCGGGTCTGATTTTTCCGTGACATCAGACAAACGGCGCTGGGGTTTGCTCCGGCTGAATTCGAGTTGCTTCAGCCGTTAACTGAAGGTCCGTCTCCGGAGCTGCCGCCCGCTCTCCTCCCTGAGAAGTAGTCTCCTTGCAGCGGGGAGTGAAGCGGAGGGAACATGTAACCTAACGTTAGGTGAAACACTACCACCTTTGTCCACAGGGACCGCCAAAATCAACACAAAATGAAAAGTTCCACAGAGCTGCTTTAAGTTAAATAAACTATTTAAACCCTCCT
>NTHP01000502.1:351471-377886 GCA_003416845.1 Oplegnathus fasciatus | reverse complement strand
GACTGTAGAAAAAAAAACGGGAACGGGATGGGACGGGAGCCATTCTTCCAGGATTGGGACGGGACAGGAATCTTTTTTTTACTCTGTCATGGGATTGTGTACTTTTGTGGGAATGGGATGGGACAGGAGTGAAAATCCACTCCCGTGTCATCCTCTACTTTCCTGCACCCAGCGCAGGTCGGCCGTGTTCTCTTATCGCTCAGCATCCAACACAGGTCAACCGTCATTGTGAAAGAGTTGCGACCTGCATAAACCGCCCACTTTGAAAACAGGACCCACACGTGTAACACCAGTCACTATATTAAAAAGGGTCGCTGAGTCATGAATAATTAACTGGCTGCATGACCACAGACTGACAACAACATGATGTACTGCCTGACTCAGAGCTCTTGTTCACATCTTGTGTAAATGGTTTGACACAGGGATACTCTGGGTCACTGACTTTGGTGTAAAACAGACCCACATACATCAGCCCTCTGTTGGGAAGTGAAGGTTTAAGACAGGCCTTGTTGTAATCGGGGTATTAGTCTCTCCTATCACTGACTGCCTGCATTACCTACAAGGCATCATACTGAGGAAAGATTATTTAGCGCGTAAACAAGCTGTCACATGCGTCTGAGTCTGAGAGACAGATTCCCCAACTGTGCAGGTAAAGTATGTAGAGGTACAGTATGTGTGTCATTCAGACTTCTTTTATGTCTGTGTGTTTGCATATGTAATTTTGATGAGAAATTCGTGGGATGTGTGTCAGTCAAAGCAGGATCAGCTTTGCATCTGCTATCAAAATGATGCAAAATAAGTCGTCAACGTCACTTCAAAGTCTTCTACTCTCCCTACAGCAAATAATTAGCATGAACTCAAGTGACGGAGCTCCACACCACAGGTGTGGTCTGACACTCACTGCCTTTGCCCCACGGAGCTGCCAGCCTCAACGCAGCTGAAAAATGAATCAAGACAACTGCTGCGGTAAACAGACTACTGCTGAATTAGTATTATCTAAATAGAATCGCCTTTTCTTCTTGGCCTGGATGAGACAAGTTTAGCACCGTGGCGCAATTAACATAGTGGCCTGCAGCTGAACGTGGGAGAAAATAAGAGACAGAGATAAAGCATGAGAGAAAGAGAGAGATGGAGCGGCAATAAACCTACAAATCAACTTTATGCATTCGTGCCTCCTGGTTAGTGGTGCACAACAAGTTCAGATGCATAATGCTTAAATATGAATAAAATATATTCCCAATTTTCTTTGATTCTGCAGCGAAATAGCTCATTTCAGTCAGACATGGAACAGATGTATTATGTGAAAACACAGTAAAATACAGCAAATACAAAGTGTAGGGATGATTTGGCATCAAGGTACCACCCACAAGCATACAACAAGCTCAAGACAATAGTAAACCTTTTCCCCTAAACAGCATTAGTTACAGAGCCCGACACAAGCTTTCATCTGCTACTATTTGAGACCAGCCACTGTGCCAACTCATCTGCTAGGCACCTCAGACCACGAGGGGAGCATACGACCTGAGATGGATAAATCCAAATCCAGCAATGCACCTGCATTGCAGCAGCAGAGGGAGGCCAGAACCAATCAGCTATGCAGCAGGTAATTATCAACATCATATTAAAATCATAGAAATGGAGCAGACAGTCTCTTCATACGCTTGGTGAGCAGCAGATATACCATTAAGGTTGGCAATGAGTGCAGCTCAAAAAGCTGCGTAAATAGAAGAACAGGATATCAGCAGTTTATATTAAAATATGACGAACAGTAACGCAAGTCGTCAAATAAACCTTATTGCAAATACACAATATGACCCCCTGCTAAAAAGCCCACAACAACAACAACAACAACAACAACCAAGGGGGAAATATGCCATAAAACCAATTCAACAGATACAGACTGAAACAACATCACAACATACCTGTCAAACAAAAACCAGGTGAAAATCAGCTCAACCACTACAATAACTGGATTCATACTTAGCTACTAATACCAATGCAAATCCTGCACATAGGCAGATGATTGATAGCAGCACAGGAGCAGCAATTAGCAGCCAGCAGACACAAAACATCTGGTAACGTTACATCAATGTCAGCCACCAAACACACGAACAACAACTGCACAAAAACAGCCAAGACGTCATCTCAGATGTTAGCAAAAGCAGCAGGTCCTTACCCTGGTGAAGCTGGCTGTGAACCCTGACATGTTAGCTTCGAGTCCAGGACTGGAAACTCCACTTGAGGCTTGGTAGGTAAACAGGTGAGGTCCAGAATGAGGAAGCTCCTGTGCCAAACATGATTATCCCTCAACAAAGACGCCCGGAAGTAGCATGATGTGACAGTTACAAAGTGAGCTTGTACACTGGACGCTTCTGCAACAAGTGTCTCCAGCAGAGTTAAACTATGAGCTAACGAGCTGTGCAGCATGTTAGAGCAAAAGAGTGAGCAGGGTGTGCTAGTTTAAATAGCCCGCCTTTCTGAAAATGGTGCCTTTGATATACACTCACCGGCCACTTCATTAGGTACACCTGTTCAACTATTTCTTAAAGTTATAGTGTTGAAAATTTTCATTTCGTTGTCCTGTTTCGTTTCCTGTTGTTCAAGTCGCTGCCGACACCCGGGTCTTAATACTGCAAATGCTGCAGGCTTTCCTCAGTGGGCCATGGGCTCAGTCACCATTGTGTTGCATCATTCGGGGATAGATAGTGACTTAAAGATGTAGTCTACAATTCTAATCCAAAACAGTTTTTGTCAAATTCAGTGAATATCTCCTCACGGTCCACTAGCTTTCCGTTCATACACAACCGTGGTTCTGTAAACAGGAAACAAACAGCGACTCAGGTAGAGCCACCAACCCAGGTCGTCTTATAGTGACGCTTTAGCCGCGTTTCCACTAAACACTTCAGTATAATATGTCACAACTCGTGCTCGTGCACAGGACAAACTAATGCTGTGAGCTACTCGCGCGAAGTGGAAGGAGCGGGGAAGAGAGGGGTGGATTTGTTTACCTGTTGAGTTCAAATATCAGCAAGTTTTCTCCAGAATCGTAGACTACACCTTTAACAGGCATTTATTTAAATGAAAATCTTCAAGATTATAGGCTATCTTTAACGCAAATATCTAATCAGCCAATCACGTGGCAGCAACTCAATGCATTTAGGCATGCAGACATGGTCAAGACGATCTGCTGAAGTTCACACCAAGCATCAGAATGGGGAAGAAAAGTGATTTAAGTGGCATGGTTGTTGGTGCTAGCTGGGTTCACGCGCAGCCATCTCTAGGGTTTACAGAGAACGGTCTGGAAAAGAGAAAATATCCAGCGAGCGGCAGTTCTCTGGGCGAAAATGCCTTGTTGATGGCAGAGGTTAGAAGAGAATGGACAGATGAGGTTCAAGCTGATAGAGAGGCAACAGTAACTCAAATAACCACTCATTACAACCGACGTATGCAGAAGAGCATCTCTGAACTTGCCTGGTCTGATGAGTCTCGATTTCTGCTGCGACATTCAGATGGTAGGATCAGAATTTGGCAACATGAAATGCCACGGCCTACCTGAGTATTGTTGCTGACCATGTCTATCCCTTTATGACCACAGTGTGCCCATCTTCTAATGGCTATACCTCCAGCAGGAAAACACGCCACGCCACAAAGCTCAAATCATCTCAAACTGGTTTCTTGAACATGAAAATGAGTTCACTGTGGTCAAATGGCCTCCACAGTCACCAGATCTCAATCCAATAGAGCACCTTTGGGACGTGGTGGAACGGCAGATTCGCATCATGGATGTGCAGCCGACAAATCTGCAGCAACTGCGTGATGCTATCATGTCAGTATGGACCAAAACACTGAGGAATGTTTCCAGTACTCTGTTGAATCTATGCCACGAAGAATTAAGGCAGTTCTGAAGGCAAAAGGGGGTCCGACCCGGTACTAGCAAGGTGTACCTAATGAAGTGGCAAGTGAGTGTTTTGCAACTTGATTATGTCAAATGTGAGGCTCCAGTTTTCTGCCTGAACTAGAGTGTGCAATATGTTATACAGAGACCCAACGTGCAAAATATTAAATTAATAAAAAAATGTATTGTTGTTTCATCCTGCTTATATAAGCAATATAGTTTATTGCAGGTCACTGTCATTTTAGCAGTGTTTATTTTAGAATGTCCTTTTTTTGTTTTTAAAGTGTTAATTTTCAAATAAACCTGTCAAAACGAACAATGTGTCAGTTGCAAAACAGACTGAGTTTATATTTAAAGACAACATTCAAAGAGGTGACAAATTAAGGAAAAACCTGTAATAAATGAAAGGAGAAACATAACAAATACAGATGCTTCTATAAAGGACATGAGGGGTAACTGTATTTGATGAGTATGAAAATGATGTGAATTGCATGCTATGGCCTTCACAGCCACCAGATCTCAACCCAATTACACACCTACAGTATGAGAGAGAGAAAGGGCTCTCCGCCACCATCATCAAAGCACCAAATAAGGGAATATCCCTGGGACATAGGGATTTGTGGGATCTATGTAAAGGAGCTTGAAGCTTTTCCAACACCTTATGATGACACCTTATGTTGGTTTGTCCTTTCATTTGTCAATCTTTTTATAATGATGTCATATATATACAGAATTTTGTTTAAAATTTCATTCCAGCTTACTAAAAGAATGACGTTTCCTGTATGAAATTTCTATCCGTTGAAGAATCAAATCGGAATGAATCCTAAATCCTGTAGCTCCTGTACTTTCACCATGGTGTCTGACACTGAGATATTCCAGACACAGAGGAAAACACAGTGTCAGCGAAAAACTTGAGGGGAAACAAATATCAAGAGGATACAGCGAGAGTGGCAGGTGTGAGGGAAGGAAAGGGAGTGAGGGAAAAATAGCAAGACAGGCAGTCTTTGTTTAAGGGCTGTAGGCAAGATGAATGCAGCATGTGTATAAAGTGTGAAGCAAGTAGGGAATCAAGTAGAGGGGAAGGACGCAGAGAGACAGAGAGGCAAAGAGCGAACAGGGGGAAATAATAGTTGCCTAGGATTAAATGGATATAGGGCGCTGTTTACTGTATACAAGGCAAGACCACATTTCCAAAACAAATGGGCATACTGTAGATGAAACATTGGTGCTTACTGTTGCTTTAAATTCTCCATCAGCTAAAAATAAAAAATATTTCAAACATCTGTGTGAGCTTCAAGAAACTCTACCATACCAACCTTGCAACCCGTCAAATGTTTTCCTTAATACTGCTGCGTCTGACAGACCAGTTCTGTCTCCTTTACCTTCATCCTTAACCCACACATACACAGACATGCACAGTGAGGCGCAGGCACACTTTCTGTGTGCAAGCGTGAGTTTGTGTATATTTCTCAGGTACACACACACACACCCTGCGCTTCAGATCTGAAATGAGGTGGAAAAGTAACTGCGAAGCCAGACGGGCGCCTGCAGCTATCTCAGGGATGAATACAACTATTCCATTACAAACACCTTTAATGTCGCCATGGTGCGTCTGACTTGCTATGCGCCCCCGTCATTTCATTTTTCTTGAAGGGACCAACACTTTTATTTCTGGATGTAACTTTGCAGCGTACAACTCATAAAAAGGGCCAAACAGCAATCAACCAATATGTTTTCTTAACGAGAAGGCATAAAAAGTGTTTCATGGCTTTTCCAAACTGGATTTAGTTGCGTGTGACACATTAACAACCACAGAAAATAAATTCAGATTACAGAAGCAAGGTGCTGGAGGTGAAAGAAACCAACTCTGTTGTGATGTGTGAAAGACTCGTGACATCTGTGGTGGCAGGATTACTATAAATGCAACACTCCTTGTTCCCGTAGACTACATTAATCCGCTCATCGCTGCTATGTAATCTAATGTGAGGTTTGTGGTAGATTTTATTGTTGTTTTTTTTACAAATGATATTCCTTTAAAAGCTCTGATTTCCTTAAACTGTGTTTTTATAATACCTGGACATTAAAATAATCCCAAAGAAGCAGTTAGAATCACTATGTTCCTCTACGTCTCTTGAACTCCATACGTTTCACAAATACCACAGTGAACACAGCTGCAGCTAATATAATTAATAATGTGTACATTTGATTTGAGGCGTGTGAGTTAGCAAGCTCAGAAAAAAAAAATTACTCTCAATAGTTTCCTTAGCACCAAAATCCACCTTACCCATTGTGAATTTAATTTGCTGCAGGTGTGTTTTGCACTCAGATGATTCGGCTTATAATGAATAAGACGAATAATGAGAATAAGAGGAAACAAATCAATATGTCAGTGACGTCTTTTGTCTCAAAATCCTTTTTTAAACAAGACTTTGTATACTTTGCATCAACAAAGAGCAACCCGTGAAGTATAGGAGGTTTTTGTTCCTCATATATTTTGGCATCACACTCTCTACTCTTACTAAATTTATGTGACATCATAAAAAAATAAATGAACTCGTGCCTTTTTCTTTTTTTTTACAATGGACAAATTATCATACTCCATGTAGTTTCTGAAACTAACCAGATTATTTCTTGATGTTTTTCAAACCTTTTTTTAACCATCGAAATCTCTTTCATTCTGTCCTAGGATAAATACATCATGTCTTATAATAAAAGTATAAAAGTGATGTTGTATCCCACAGATAACAGTTTTCTCTAAGCTATATATTAGGGTACTGCTTCAATTTATACCCATGCACATGAACAAAGATGTCCATACAAAATTGTGACATAAGCAGAAGGTCACTGTTCATTTTTATTTTTTAATGTAGACCGAACCTGAACAACTGCCAGCCTTGCAGCATGTTTGATGTTTGTTTGCTTTGACGCAAACTCATCTCACTCTTTCGTCAAGTCCTCAAGTCCTCAAGTCTTGAGTCTTCAGAACATGAACACGGGATCCGACATAATTGGCTTGCCTGCTTTTGACAAAAGAAACCATTCATACTCTGTCAGAGCTTCTCTTTATATAAACAATTTGTCACGGCCGTGGCCGTGCCGAAGCAGATTCGCCAGCGTTTCTCTTGTCTCACTCCTTTGTGTTTCCAGTGCTGTCTCTCCCTGTCTGTGTGTGTGTGTGTGGTGTGGGCATGGCGCTCCCTCTCCTCACCCTTCTGGCTCCTGGCTCCTGATTACCTGCACAACTGCCACCTATCAGCTCATCACCGCTGCACTTTATCAACCCCGGTTCTCTACCCAGTCATCGCCAGATTGTTGATTCAGCTACTGTGGCAGTTACTTGCTTCAGGCGTCCTTGGTGTAGTGATCCTGAAAATTATGTGCTTGCCTGCCTTTGAAAAAAGAAATCATTCATACTCTGTCAGAGCTTCTCTTTATATAAACAATTATTTTTATTTCTGTTGGACTTTGCTTCTTTGTGCCACAATGTTTGATGTTGAAGTGCACACACACCATTTGCCGTATACCCTTGCACCTGTATATCTTAGATATTTCTGTCATTGTATTTTGATACAGTAATTTATCAGTAAACTAGCTATATGGCTTTCATTTTTATATTTATGGACTGTTGAATCATTGAATCATTTGTTGGTGCAATTCCTTTGTTGCCTTGACAACTATTGAATTGATTGCATTGAAATTAGATTTTCAATTAGACACATTAACGTATTTTATAAATGCCTTCATGACTTGGCTTGTAAGGTTCATGCTGACATGTGGCTCTGTGGGGAATTACAAAGTGCCCTGGCACAAAACTTACTTTGGGACATTTTTTCTCTACAATTCCTTCACCAAGCACCATAAAAAAGATCACAACTGGGATCATTTAAAGATTCAAACACTTTCTGAGGAGCAGGCAGTCATGCAGTGATGAGTCGCCCTGTCTTTCTGTGTCCCAGTCTGTCTCTTGAGCTCTCTTGTTTCCTCCCACCCTCATCCTCACCTCCCTTTGTGTAGTTTCATTACTTGCACACTTAGCTATAAACCTTACATGTGTTTTATATCGTCTCCTTGCCCAAATAAACAAACAATATGACAATTATTGTGACCATACTCATTTGCCTGTTGTCTACACACTGTTTCAGTTGAGATTCCTCTTTTGTCAATTAAGACTGGCCCGTCTTCTGCTCCAACAAAGCTGTTTTCTCCAATCTGTCTCATTAACACGAACAACCTCTCCTCTGCTTTTTGTCCCCTTCTTTGTAAAATTGGTGACATTATCTTATGATGCACACAGAGCACTGACACTGTGCTGACAAGCAATGACAGCGACGAGTGCAGCGGGGAAGCACGAGGTGCTTTGTCTTAATGAGCTGCCATACAGCCTGAGTTCCCCTCCACCTGTGATACAAGAGTTACCTCTCTCCTCTCCTGATTCATCTCAGGACTGACTTCTGCGTGTGCCTGTCTTCTTTTGTCTGCCTATCTGTTTTTTTATGTTCTCTTTTGAAAATCATGTTACAGTACTTTATATATATATATATATATATACATCAGTTCACTTAAACAGACCACAAAAGAGCTGTATATAGCGTCAGTACATTTTCACAAGTGAGTTTTTCCATTTGCAACTACACCTTCCCACAAACACCTGCCTCCATCTGTGACCAAGTGTCCAACCTGCGGGAAAGCAGCCTTGTGAAACAAGCGACCTTGTCTCTTTTGGCCTACATTATCAGGAGTGTGCCATGGAGAGGGTCCACTACTGCACACTAATCCTCCAACACAATGACCCCAATCCCTTAAATCTGTCAATAGGGAAGCTGATGCTCCAGATTAGAGATCCTGCTGTGATGATACTGAGGGACTCGACTCCTGTCTTGTTGTTTGCAAGACAAACTCACGCGATTTATTATTTACATACTTCATTATATGCAAAGTAGCCCAATGGATCTCAATGGATTATTGCCAAAATAATGGGAACTGGGATTATACTTCATTGTGCTGTTTCCCAACCTCTCAGGACAAACTCCTATTGCAGCCAAAGCTTGCATGATGAGTATAATTAACTGAACTACTCTCTCAGTACTGTGATGGAGCCTAATACTTTACACTGACAGCATAGACCATTTGGAAGGTGTTCAGTTTATATGTGGGAGACCAAGTGATGAGTGAAGAAAAAAAATGTCTGAGGAATCAAATAGGCTACAGGTTTTCTGTGGAAAAGCACATTGAGACATATTTTGTCCCTCCATTGTTGTCATACAAACTGTGCAGCTTTTATATCTTAATCATTACTGTGTCAGAACTTTTGAGTTCTGTATGATACAGCAGGCCTGCAATCAAAGATGCCGGGCCATGATGCACCGCAGAGACAGCTTTGAATCACCGCTTATCTCCGAGGGGAGTTTGTTTACTTTTCCTGCCGCTGCTGGACAGATAAATCGACTGGAAAGGGGAGAGAGTTTATACACATACAAAAATGCTGGGCCTGTAGGTAGAGAATTTGGAAGAAAGTTATTAAAATTGCTTTTATCAACACTCTAAATCCACCCGGTGCTGTTGTGCAGCAGGGAGTGACGATGCTTGCTGTCACATCCACAGCTGCCAATTCCTGAGGTGTAGGGCATCAGATTATCTGGGCTTCTTTAAACTGGGGACGCTGTTTATGCATCACAGCTCCTAGAATGTAATTTTGAGGAGCGTAGCTGTGGTCACCTCAAGAGACACAGGAAGGAGGATGGAGAGAAGGAGACAAATGAGCCATGAGTTATCATATGCAAGCCTCCACCATCGATAAAAT
This sequence comes from Oplegnathus fasciatus, assembly GCA_003416845.1. Classification (NCBI taxonomy): domain Eukaryota; kingdom Metazoa; phylum Chordata; class Actinopteri; order Centrarchiformes; family Oplegnathidae; genus Oplegnathus; species Oplegnathus fasciatus. The sequence continues at coordinate 368,191 of NTHP01000502.1, read as the reverse complement.
GCCCGTAATTCTTTGGGAACACTGTAACAATACACAAAATGTGAATCGCTTTCTCTTTTGCCGTATTTCTATTACTCTCTGTGTAGTGGTTATTTTGTGCAGCAGCACAGAATCCAAATATTGGCAGGCACATCAAATACGTTGCTGTCTGTATGACATTTCGCTGAATGACATCAGCCTTAAATCACATTCAACAGTGATTAAACATAATTAAATCCCACTGATTCATAGCAGAGCTTTAGCCTATAATCCAAACCATTCACTGTGCTTTCCCATGAATGGTACTTTACTATTTTAAAGGCTTTAAGAACAATGATTGAATTAAATTGAATTTCAACTGTAACGAATGTATCCATTTGTTCTTTATTGATAGGATCTCACAGGAAATATACATCACATTTTGGTTTAAAAATAAGAGGATGTTACACAGAAAAGGCATCATAATTTTTCATTCATACGTGAAAAATCTTAGAGTTGAATATGTATTGCTCTGTGTCAAGAGACCGAGATTAGACATTTGTACAAATTGTAGAACCGGGCCCCCAGGAGGAGCCTGAAGCTCAAGGTAACTTTGTTAAAAAATTCAGAAACAATGTCCACTTCAAACTCTGCACAGACTATATTTGCATAGCATGCATTTGATTTGAATAAATATCCGGTGAAGACTACAGTGACAGATTGCTCAAAATAACTTGATAAATGTTGCATATTCTCTGACAAATTGCACACTCTTCAGGTATTCTCTGGAGGAATCCGAGAAAAAAAAGTACAAAAGGCTGGAAAGGAATAGAATTACTTACAAGAAATAATCCCTCTCGTACTGCATTTACCCTGACAACTAGTAATATCTGGAGCTGTTTCTACAGGGGCAACAGAATTGTACAAAAGTAAAAGGAGATGAAAATGTATTTGTTTTGAGTTACAAATGTAGAAATAAGTAATAGTATAGATATATGTTTATTTACAACATCAGATCTGGAGAGCACATCTTTTTTTCAAATACAAGAATCTTGCATTTGGAGGATAAAACCATGCTAATCACTTTGAATCTTAAAAAAATTAACACAGTATCCTGTCATTGCCCTTCATGGGTACACCATTACATAATGTATTCACAGGCTTTCGCTGAGCACACACTTTTTAAATATAAAATGTCCTTTATCTAATCTCAATAAATACATCCCCTAAAGTGACTTATCTCTTATCAAAAAAACTAAAAGCAAGCTTCTTTTCTTTTAGACATTCTACTCCAGAACATGCTGTGTATGTACACTTTTTTGTTCTCTCTCTCTCTGTGTCTTACTCACTCACACACACACATAGACACACCCCAACAAACTCACTGGGGCTCTCCTAGAGGTTTGACTACAGGCCACGGCATGTCAGGTAAAGGGGTCTGGGGCTGGGCAGGGGTCTGCTGTTTCTGCGTCTGCTGGTTGGCCCAGTTTAAGTCCACGCCATTCTTCTTCAGTGCAGCCAAGTGCTTGATGTCCAGCGTGGTGAAGGTGGTGAACTGGACCTGGTTCCGCTTACTGGTGGGGGAATGAAGCGGCTCGCTGCGATGAGGCCTGGCCAGCAAAGTGGCTGAACGGTTCGCCATGGGGTCGATTGCCTTTCCCTGAAACTGCTGCTGCTGGGAGCTGGTCCTGCTGCGGCCCAGGGTGGCAGTTCTTTCAGGGACAGCGGGGATGCTCACAGTGGGTAGGGTGCTCTCCAGGCTGCGGTGGCCGATGGAGTCTATGGAATGGCGGGACTCCAGAGGGCGATGACCCTCACGTTTTAGCGTGGACACTTGAGCTGGGGCACCTGGGGTGGGAGCGCTATGATTGTTGCTCCCCAGCCATACCCAGTCGTGCTTGTGATCCTTCGGGTCCCCGCTGGGTATCATTCCTGCCTGTATGGGGGTCTTGTGATTGCGGAAACAGAGGTTATATGAAGCACAGTTGAGCAAAAAAGCCAATATAGCTACACAGGAGACGCCCACCAAGGCATACATGCCAATTTCCAGGTCCGACATGGCTCTGAATGTCCTAATGAGGTCGCTCTCAATTACTTTTGGAGTTTTAGATTTAGGCGGCTCCTTTTTGGGTGTCACTTCTGCTTTAGGAATATCTTTGTTAGGGGGCGAATTGGGGTTGTCGAGCATGTTTCCATAGCTTCTTTTCTGCCCTTCTCCTTTACTAACTAAACCCACTGTTGTATCTATAGGTCTGGCTGTGCCCAGTGGTGTATTTAAGCTCGGTTTCCTCATAGTTGTAGTGGCAGTTGATGAAATGACAGTATATGTGGCACCTCTTGTAGCTCTGGTTGTAGTTCCAATCCACACGACATGTGGCTGCATATATCTTGTTGAAACCGTGGTTGAGGTGGTAGTTTCTGCCTGGGTGGACTCTCGCTGCTCCGGTACTGTGCTTCTGAACAACCATTTATCCATATCTATGACAGCATGCTGTGACGTTTTCAGCTCACCTACCACTTCTGATGCACCGCCATCAAAATCTTTATTTCCGTCAGTGCCAACCCCACCGCCTCCCCCCGCTGCCACAGCTCTGCTGCTACTCTGGAAGTTGATCCTGAGGAGCCCCGTGCCCACTGCCAACTTGCTCTTCCTCTTGGACTTCTGGCATTCCTCACAGATCCTCAGCTCCACTCTCACTAGCGCCCCCTGGCCTTCACCTTCACCTTGTGCTACTACAAATGTGGACTGCGGGGTGCGGCGCACCGTGGCCACCCCCTCATCTGGGGTAGAGACTGTCAGAGAGTAGATACTGCGGTCAAACAGCTCCAGTGGAGCGACTGCGCCATCGCTGAACTGAACCCAGCAGCTAACCACTGCTTCCTGAAAGAAAGAAAGGAAGAAAGAAAGAACAGACTGTGATAACTGGGGAATATATTATTTCATAGTTCATGTGTAGAGAAGCAGGTCAGAACACATGCAGCAAATCAATATTCCCCCCTGCCTTCAGTGAGAGCTATATTCCCATGATTGTTAATAACACCAAATTGCCTATGCTAATCTCTTTATGATGACACTCAGTAGGGTGCTATTGAACCATAGATTATAGTCCTATGAAGTCATAGAATGAAATATAATTTAACATAAGTGGATAAAGAGAGCATAATAGAAGTCCTTTAAGCAAGAACAGAAAAGTACAGTGACAAAGGTTATGTTAAGACCAGAATTAGCCAATCCAATCACATTCATACACAATGACCTATTTCCTGTTTGCTAATGCGAGCCACTGGCCTAACCTATATTTTGGGTTTGAATACATTATGAATCGCCCCGAGCAGAACATTAACAGCTTGCCATCACAGACACAATTGGCTGGTCATCTGCACTGGCATGGTTCTAATAGTTTGTTATTGACAGGGGCAGACCAGCCACAGTGACAGTGCACTGTAGGTAAAGTGAGCTGTCGTTCCAGCAGCTATGGACCGCCTAATTGCTGCCCCATGCCTGTGTCTGGGAGCCGGTTTAAAATGGGCAAGCTGCCATGGCTAAATGTGTGAGTGAGCTTTTAAAATGATCATCTGTGCACCCTGTCTGCCTCTTCCGCTCTCTCACACAGCATGGTAACCGCAGATGATGGTCGGGGCTGTGAACACAATGAGTTCACATTCTGAGAAGCAAAGAGAAAACACAAATATTATTATACCCTTAAGGTTATTGTTGCGCAAATCTGCTCTGTTGTGGCGAATTCAAACCCTCTCTGTAGAAGCCTATATCCTTGCTGGAAAATGAACATTTAGGATACGTTAATAACATACTATTTTATCATAGCAAGTTTAAAGTGTAATTTTTACCCCCCTCTTCACAGAGGGTTTACAATAAAGTTGTTTTGAGTTATATTGTTTGTGGTGCCTATACTGCTCCTGCTCCATGTGCAGGAACAATTGAACCTCACTGGAGAAAACTTAAAAGTGTGGAATAGTGTGGTTATCACAGTAACATAAGAGATTTCTCTTTCTGCTTTTGGGCTTATGGTCCTTGCAATGTGGGCTTTAAGCAGTTGAAAATCATCTTGGTGCAGGAGTCACTGATCCCGCACTGCTTACACATTTGGATGTTTCACTGGTTATCACTATGGTATAGAGGGCAAAGTTTCGCTTAGCCCAAACACGAGAAGAAATAATTTTTCCTAAAGATAAATCGGACTTGCAAACCAGGACTCCTCTACGGATCTCACAGGGATAAGTGGCATGTTTTACATATTACTCCAACAGAGATTAGTGCCAGCTTCCATCTCCAAGATTTCCCTCCATTTTCCTCCAAAGAATCAAGATTGATTTTTCTTCCTTTATTCAGAGTTGCCACATTTCTCTTGAAACTACTTGCTAGAGATGCCACTTTCTTTCCTCCCCTTTCCTCCGTCAAGATGTAATTCCCTGTTATCCACCTCTCTGAGCAACCCTTTCTATTCAGAATATTTTGATTCTTTGCATGATCACTTTCTATTACCAGTGCTCCCTAAAATATTAAATAAAATGTTCTTTGCAACTATTCTGTCCTTGCAGATGTCTTGGCAAACATTTGACTTGATTGTAGCACAAGAACTACTGCCTAAATACAGTATGATGCAAGCAAGTTGTCTCCCTGCTGGTCAGACTGGTTCTAACAATGCACTTTCCAGGCACATGCATATAATGCAGTAGATTTAGGATCTAATCAAATTAAATCAAAATTAAAATCAATCACATCAATTAATCAGTTAAACGGGGTTAACTACGCCTGCAATGAAGGCAACTCCTTTGGCTTCGGCCAGACTATGATTAAGTGCTAAATCTTAAATCTAAAGATCAATACTTAAGTCCTCTATAAAAGGTTTGATTTGCATGTGGGAGGATCAACGACTAGCAACACAAATCATTTTTGTCTAATCTGCTAACAGCGCAAGAAGCATATTGGTCTTAAAATGCAGGTCTATGAGGACGGTGATGTTATTTATGCTGTTGCCTTATTATAAATGCATCTGTGAGTGTTTCCAGGCTGCTGTACGTAATAGAAGGAGGAACCCTGTAAGTGGAAGTCACTGATGAATGCCAGGGACTTGCTTGTTAAATCCCCACACTTTTAAAAAACAAGAAAAAGGGATTTTTAAAGACTTTACATACTGTACAATACAAAAATGTGTGGTTCTACATCAGATGACAAATCTATGAATCTATTTTCAAAATCTGAATAAAGGATCCATGATTTACTCTTAATCATAAATAATCCCACAATAAGCAAAGACACTTTTATAATCTCACTGAATTTAGAACGTATTATTACATACATTATTCACTGCTTTTGTTTATTTCTCGTCCCACATTCATATTTTGTTGAATGGTCCTTCATGTGGTGAGGCTAAAAATGAGTAACTGTAAAACTAACAGGCATAAAAAGAGACAAGTACCATCATGAAAAGCTGAGCTGTGCCTCATACTTTTATGCTCTATGTGTTACAATTTTCCAGTTGCTTACCTGTTTGAGCTGCGTGATCATCTCCCGCGTGGTTGCCGTGGCGACAATGGCCCTGTTGCTCCCTGGGCTGAGCTGCAGGGACAGAGAGAGTCCAGAAACCAGCTGCACCCCCAGCTCTGCCACACTCACTTTATCATCCACCACCCTGATGCTCCTCTCAGCCAGGACCGAGGACGTCAGAGGGGACAGCACCTGCAACAAGTAAAGCCTCATGCAAACTGCAGATGGATATACATCATTATAGCATGCACTGCAACTGCTAAAACCACACACACACATAAACACATCATGGCTTACCTGTACAGAAGTAGTGCCCACAGCCCGTCCCTGCAGCACCACCCCATCCTGCACCCTGGCAACATCAGGATCTGCCACTTTTACAGAATAGCGTACAAGATTGGTCACATCCACCTGTCAATCAAAAGAGAGAAAAACGTTACTTTTGATTGAATTAAATCCTTATGTATGATCGTTCCAGTAATTCAGTGTCTAGCTACCTGTTGTAACTTTTGGAACATTGAACTTCTATTTATTGGCTGACAAATCTGGTTGAGACTGGATAACTTAAATCCTGCTGCTAAGTGCTGACATGTCATCTGTGGTTAGGACTGTTAAATGTTTTTACCTGCCAATCAGGACCCAAGAAGTACTCAACAGGCTCAGCCCCAGTTAGCAGGTCAGGCAGCACCTCAGCATCACCCTGGGCTATGAAGTGTGTCAGCACCCTGAGTGTAGAGTGCTGGTACTGCAGCATGCAACCTCTGCCCTTCCTCATCTCCTCCTCTTCCTCACTGTCCCATGTGGACCTGCCACACAAAAGTAATCGCACACAGTAAGTCACGTACTTTACGAACAGTTCAAAGGAATAGTTTAGGAAACAAGATTTTTGTGCTTTCTTGCAGAGTTGTCTTCATGTCTGTATGCTAAATATGAAGCTACAGTCAGGAGGCGATGAGCTTAGCTTTGCGTAAAGACTGGAAGCAGGGGGCAACAGCTAGTCTAGCTCTGTCCAAAGGTAACAAAATCCGCTTACTAGCACCTCTAAAGCTCACTAATTAACGTGTTATATATCCTATATCCTTCGTTTAACCATACAAAACCAAAGCGTCTAAAGTCGTGTTTTTCTTTTTTTTTTTACAGGGAATTTGCCAACGCAGTGACTGCAAGAAATGGAGCAGCACATAATCACATTTTCTTGCCTTGGGACCACTGGCGGAGCAGGTTGTGGGGGGGCTTCTGGAGCTCCAGCCCCAAATGTTTTCTCAAAAGCCCTGAATCTTTTAGGTTTTTAAAATAACTTCAAATCTGTGTAATTTCCCCTCAGTCTCTTGGACTAGACTGGCAATCAATGGAGCAATTATTACTGGGGAAATATCGCCATCTATAGGTACGCCCTAACATTGTCATGGGGGCTTGTTGTCTTGTGTGTGTCATTCCGTCGTGTCACCTCAGTGAGCAAGCTTGTTAGCTAGCTAGCTAACAAGCTTATGGACTATGGACATAACATTGGACATAATGGACATAAATTTTCATGAGGAGTCATCCTCAGTCGCCATCCACAGAAAGTGGTTCAGCAGCATCAGCATCAGCCGGTGAACCGCTGACAGTTAAGAGAAGGAGAGAGGAGAAAAATGTGTGATGAGGAGCCAGGAGGAGAGGAGTGGGGCATTGGTGAGAAGAGGACAGAAGTGGGTTAGGAAGTCTGGATTTGAGGAGTGAGGAAGAGAGAAGAAAGGGAGGAGTGAAAGAGAAAGTGAGGAAAAGAATGACGGAGAGAATAGGAAATGAGATGTGAAAACTTGCGGAGAAAGCAGGTGAAGAGGAAGAGGGACAAGAGACGAAAACGTGTTGAGAAGAAAGGAGTGAAGAACAGAGGAGGAAAGGAGAGCAGAGGTGCCAGGAGTAGATGTAACAGAATAAGATTTGCATTTAATCTTTTTTGCATTTTAAGTTTATGATCAGAAACCTTGATACTTTTTTTGTTTTATATTTTCTTCTTTCAGTGGAGGAAATGTCCAGGGATACATGAGTGGAGCTGAGAGAGTGAGAGAAGTTAAGAGGAAAAGAGGAGGAAAGGAGAGCAGAGGTGCCAGGAGTAGATCAAATAAAGTACCATAAGATAATACCATATGTTGTTCATCCTACTATGCTATTCCCTAAAGAAATCTAATGTAACTTGAGTAAATGTTCTTCTGTTGACCAAATATTCGATTCAGAGTATTGAAGACCACATTTTCTTGATGTTGCTGGGGATCCTTGATTTGCAATTAGAGCAGCCCAGATTATTACGGCATGGATTCATTCTTTGAACTCTACTCCAGCATAGTATAACAAAAAAATAGGGTTCAAGATTAGTAAAGCTGTTTACGCCAAATTCCTACCCTACCTATGTTATGTAACTTAAAAACCGCAACATGAGTGACTCTTTTTAGGTGGCAGGAGTGAAAATAAGTCATCCTCAACATCTGTTGTGTTACAGTTTCAGAATGATAAAGACAGTTAGAGAACAATTAGATACAAAATAGGATGTAGGCTCCACAGGATGTATTTCTTTCCTGGGCAACTATCATGTTTTTCCCATATGATGTACAGATTTTTAGGCATTTTATTATCTCAAATGGCTTGAAAACATAGCAGCTGTAAATGGGAAAAAAAAATCTCCCCAAGCATGCCCCTGGACCCCCCTAGGTCTGGGCTAAGCCCCGAATGTTTACAATGTCTGGCTCCATACCTGACTGGGACAGATCCGTGCCGGCTATCTCCCTCCTATTGTACTACACAATTATTTACAGATGTGTAGATATTTTTCACTTAAGTATAAATTCTGTGTGATGTGAATTTTAAGAACCTGCTGCAAAATAGTTCTGGGTAACAGTAGCTCTAAATGACTCTAAACAGTCTATGAACTCAAGAGCAATACTGGAGACCAGCAGTGTGGGTGTTGATGCTGTAGAGGCACATTTACAGAGTGACCTTTCCTTCTAAATGAATTTAAGTTAAATTTACCAGGATTCCACGTCTGACTGGTTTGTTATGGGGAGATAGAGGTTAAGCTGTGAACCATCCTCAAGCCCCTCAGCAATGATCATATAATTATCATACGCACAGCTGGTCTGCTACGCACTGCGCTACAGGTGTGCTGCAGGGTTGGTGGATATGCTTTCATTCTGCAGGCAGAAAGCTACTGTCAAGAGCTACAGTCCAAATAAACATCATTATTATATAGCCTAAGGTCAGAGCTTAACATGCAGTGGAGATGGTGCTTGAATTAAATAAGTGTGACTCAACACCAGACAGCAAGTTAACTATTTCCTCAGTCATTCTGTCAAACTCACTCTTCCACCTGCAGAGAATAAACATTTCAAGTTATATCTACACATTTGCCTTATATTTGTCTTTGATTTGATTCTCAGTATCATTCATAGCATCAGTAATTTGTTTATATGTGTTTTTGTAGTTTTTCAAAATCTGACATCCTGATTTCCATAAACATTCGAAAAAAAAAGTTTGCTTTTTCTTTTTCTTTTGTCTCTTTGCCATGGTTACTCAACTCATTATTAGTTCTTTGATGACCCCGATGAGCCATCAGCAGCCAGGCTGGTAATTAACACCAGTATTATTATAATACAGTATAGTCATTAGTGTTAATTAAACTTTGTTAGTTTTAACTGATTGTCAGCATTCATTTTTTTGAAATGCCTTCTTTTTATTTTCAAATGTAAACACGAGACAGTTCCCACCTCCCCCACCTCCATTACAAATTCACTTCACCAACAATATAAACAAGGCCAAGTAAATAAAAACTGAATAAAATATACAACAAAACATAACATGAGAGACTTTACATGGGTGAGTTCCCACAGGATATACTATTACAGCTTAGGTAATGACTCTACATCAAGTCTGGGTCAATCAATTGCAAATTGAGAGTGTCCATGCAGTCAGTATAGGGCTGCCATATCTTGATGAACTGGTTATATCTGTTTCTCAGAATATATGTTATTTTCTCCAAAGGCATGCATTTATTCATTTCTGAGAACCATTTTGACAAGGAGCGAGAGCAATCTGATTTCCATGTTAAAGCTACACGTTTTCTTGCAACAGCAAGTGCAATCTCGGTGAAGAACAGTATTGCTACTGAGATGAAGATCAGTGAAGTTACCAAGTATAACATAACTCAGGCTCTAATGGAAAGGAGACCCCTGTAATAGAGGACATGGTATCACACAAGTCATTCCAAAAGTGCCGTAGTTTCACACATAGCCAAGTAGCATGTAAAAAAGTACCTTCTGTTGTTATTTACGTAGCTTCTGAGGAGTGAGATAGAGCTGATGGTTGCACAAACACTGTCCTGATATAGATCTTTCCACAAGGCCTCATCTATAGTTGTGTGTGAGTCTAATTCCCACCTTTCTTTTGATTTATGTATGTTTGGCTCAGGGCACTTTTTTGCATTAACAGTGAGTACACTCTGGTTATGAATTTGTACCCTGGTGGACCTTGGTTATCATGGAGCAGTTGTTCAACACTGAATAAATCTGGTAAAGACCTTTGATCACCAAGGGTATTACTGTGGAAATTCCTTAGTTGGAGATATGAAAAAAGTGCTTATTAGAAAGTTTGTGGGTATCTTTTAACTGCTCAAATGACGTAAGGGTCCTCTCTGTATAGCAATTCTAAATGAGTTATTCCTTTTTCATGCCAGAGTTTGAATATCTTGCTATCAAAAATCATTGGAAGGAGCGTGTTTTGTCATAGAGGTGTTTTAGGTGACAAGTCCGTCTGTTGACCAAAGAATGTACGAATTTCACACCAGTTGCTCACTAAATGTATTGTAAGGGGATTCTTCGTTTTAACTGAGATATTTTTGGAATTCCATTCGTATATAAAGTTGCATGCAGTGGTTTCACCCAGTTCAAATAATTCTATTTGGGTGCTTAAAAAAGGACCCAGGTAGAGGTACAGGCAAAGATTGAAATAGATACAATAACCGTGGTTTTTTGATACAACTGATTCTTCCCAGTAACGATAAGGGTAGGTCTATCCACCTATTCAGGTCTTCTTCCAATTTTTTAATTAAGGCGGGGTAATTCAATCTGCAGAAATTCTTTAAGTCATTGTACAGTTTTACTCCTAAATACCTGAACCCCTGTGGCGACCACCTGAAGGGAGTAGTCTGTTCAAGTCTTTTGTAATCGAGATTGTTTAGAGGTCCAACAATGCGAGAAGTCTGCTGAGAGAGACAGCTGAGTCGGCAAAGAACAAACAGATATCATCTGCAAATAAACTTATTTTATGCGTTACCTGACCCACTTGAAAGCCCCTGATATTAGGATCTGTTCTAACAGCCTCTGCTGAAGGCTCTGTGGCTAGAACAAAGAAAAGAGGACTCAGAGGGCAACCTTGCCTGCTGCTTCTAAAGAAAGGAAACATGGGTGATGTAATACCATTATAACTGATCTTGGTTTGGGGCTTAAAGTACAGTGTCGTAACCCAGCTAATCTGAAGAGGACTTGAAAAAGATATGGCCATTCCAGCCTATCAAAGGCCTTTTCAGGGTTGTGTCTGTCATATGTTTTACGTTAAATAATCTACGCAGGTTGTTAGTAGAGGATCATTTTAGTACAAAACCAGTTTGGTCTGTATTTATTAGGGTGGGTAGATATTGCCCAAGGCTAATGGCCATTGCTTTGGAAATAATTATATAATCCTAATTAAGAGATTGGCTGATACGATGAGCACTTAAGAGGGTCTTTGTTTTTTTGTGAATAACGTTAATGATGACTGTAGAGAATGATTCCGGCAAGCTTTGAGTTTTAGGCCAGATTCAGAACCTTCATAAGAAGGGGAGTGAGCATGTCCTCAAATTCATCACCCGGACATCATCACCAGGGAATTTGTTTGATTGTAGAGAGGATATCGCCTTATTTATTTCCGTGGCAGTAAAATGTAGAAAATGTAAAAACAAAAGTAAAATCTAGATTATCTCGATCCTCGTTTGCGAGGTTGGGCAGTTCTATAGAGGAAAAGAATGTATCCATGCTGAGGTGTCTTTCGACGCTTCAGAAGTATAGAACTGAGAATAGTATGGCTTAAATAAACTATTTATTTCCACAGGATTGGATGTTATGCTGTCCTCATTTGTTTGAAGAGAGTTTATGTTCCTTGAGTACTCCTCTGCTTTCAGCTGCCAAGCCGAGACCTTGTGTGCTTTATCTCCCAACTCATAATGTTTCTGGATAGACCTAAGAATGACCCTTTCTGCCTTATCGGTTCTCAAAGTGTTGTATTGAAGCTTTTTGTTGACCTTTTAACGGTATGTTTCTCTACAGCTAGACTTTTTGTGTTCTCGTTCCAATTAAGCTCTCCAGCTGGGATAATTGTGCTGTGTATTTCTTTTTGAGGCCAATTGTGTAAGATATGATTTGGCCCCATAGAAAGACCTTCAGGGTGTCCCATAGTATAAAATCATTTGAAGCAGCATGGCAGTTAGTGTCACAAATTTTTTTGATCTATCTATCCATCTATATGCCCCCCTGGTTCTATCTGGAATAAGTATTGAGAGAGGCAGAGCAGAGTGGTCAGAGATAAGTCTGGACTGATACCCAGCCTCCAAAATTGTATATGTTAATTGTGCAGACAAAAGGAAATAAGTGTATGAGTGTTACGGGGACATGAGCAAAAAGGATAGTCCCTGTCTTGGGGGTGGAGTTGTCTCCAAATATCACATAAGTTCAGGTCTTTCATAAATGATATAGTGTGTTTGGTTGCTTTAGTGCGAGCTGTTGCAGAGGTTGAAGACCTGTCCAGAACAGGATCTAAACAAGTTAAAGTCACCCCCCTATTAATAACATTCCTTGGCTCACTCCCACCTTAAGGAAAACCTCTTGGAGAAAAGCATGGTCATCATAGTTGGTGCATAGATATTAAGCAGGGTCCATGATTCAGAATTCATATTGCCATGTATCATGATGTATCTCCCCATGGGATCTGTTACTGTCTTCACAAATGGTAGGTTTTTGTTAATAAGTATCGCTGTACCTCTTGCTTTAGAGTTGAAGGATGAGGCACACACCTGCCGCCACCCATTCCCTCTTTAGCTTTTTGTGTTCTTCAACTGTTAGATGTGTCTCTTGTATGAAAGCGATATCGGCTTTATGTTTTTTCAGATACTGAATTACTTGTTTAAGTTTAACAGGACTGTTAAGCCCATTGACGTTGAAGGATATAAATTTCATTACATTAGCCATATACAGTCCGCATCAAAACTCTTAGGTATACCCGTGGATGTGGAATGACAATATATGAGTGGTCTCTCAGAAAATTAAAAACACTTAAATTAAACAACTAAATCCACCTCCGTGACAAATAGGAATTGTAACATCCTTCATTATTCAGATGGAAATAGTGTGCATTGGAATAGAATTGAAATAAAAGTTTCTAAATCCCACTCTTCGTCAAATTAAAAGGCTACGAGAGCACTGCCAATAAATTAGCTGGATAGAAAACTGATACTCCGTACATTAGGCTCGTCATTTAAATTAAAATAAGTGGTGTTCTCAGCTCACAAGTATTTACCAATGCTTGACAAAGTGAACTAGTGTAGCAGTGATAACCTCCAGAAAATGAAAGGCAGTGAGCAGTCAACTGATGGAAGGCCACATCGGCCGGGTTAGCTGTCCAACTAGCAAGGGTTCTGTTAGCCAAAGTTGTGCCAGTGTTTATTTGAATCTAATTTGAAACCAACAGAGATAAAATAACAGTGAAAGCTTTACTGCAAATCATAATCTGTTACAACATACACACCCACACAAAAGAAAGAAAGCAATGCAGGTGCGAGGATGTTTAATGTATCAACACTCTTTTTAAGTAAGTAAACAGAATCTAAGTTTCATGTATGAGGCCCAAAGTCTAATACCAGTCTGTTCTGTTGCTATCAAATAGATGGAAATCCCAGTTGCTACACATCTCACATGCCACGTCACATGCATGGCATCTGTATGACACAGAAAATTGAGCACTTTTTTCATCATGAGACTGGCCATTACAATCACCATAGAAATTTCACATTTCTGACCTAGTATCTGTCTGTGTCCGGGGCCGGGTATTGAATGTTTTGGGAAATGAAAGCCCCAAAGAGTTTTTACCCTAGAGAAAAATAACAGACCATTGGTTGGCCATCATCATTGGTATTGAGTGAAAAATAATGACTTTACTGCAAGTATTGAGTGAAATTCCACTAACCTTTATCTCCAGGGCAACTGTGTTGCCTCTGCAGTGTTCAACCCACTAATGCACCAAACTCAGATGTGATGTGTTTATGACTGAGTACATATACAGTACAGTATACAGATGTATATTAGAAACATACCTCTCAATATGCTGTAATCCAATTCAACACCATCGCTAACGACAGACTCAAAGATTACCATACAGCTGAATCTGCATCTCTCTGACACTGTGTCAACAAAAGCTGATTATTATAAACTTCACAAAGACACGGTAGGATTTCTTGCATGGCTGATTCAGTGATCATCTGTTGCAACTGATGCTTTTTCCTTTTAAGTCTCTCTACAGGGCGAAATTTATAACCCAATGATTGGTTGCTTATGTATCAAGACACCACTTAAACACATTTAATTTGACAGGACACACCAAACATGACAAACATTTCTAGAAGAGGCAGGTAAGTGTAGGAATCTCTCGTATTCATTCTTACTGAAAATTATTAAGCCCTTTTAACCAGAGGTGAGGACTTTACCTTCTGACTTGGAATGACTTAATGTACTCCCTGAGTCTAAAGATAACAAATTATATTATAAAAAAGGATGCAGCGAACCAACTCTTCATTTTCCTGACAACTGATAAAGTTTGAATTGATCCGACAGGGAAAGGTGCTTTTGTCAGCGCAAAGCAGACTGATGATACCTCAGATTACCAAAACAGGGGGCAATATGTAAAACACTGCTCAAAAATCACATACAGACATACAACTATCTTCCAAATGTTTGAATTTTTGGCTGTAAATGGACTAGGCTAGCGTTAATGTTCTTTGGCCAGCTATAGTTTAGCCTACTGTTAACTTTGCAAACATGAAATCAATGAGCCCTCATTGCAGTCAGTGTGGCAACAAAATCGTTGTATCAAAGATTTAGTTGCCTTAATGTTGTCTTTTAAAATCAATAAACAATCGGCCATGTCTAACGTTAGCTATCTCTCATTGATAGGTGGAAAGAAGTTAATTCATGTTGCTGCTGTTCCATAATGATTGTTAAGGACTAGAAACGCAAATTTTAGGACTTGGAGTTGACTTGTTGGTCTTGACTTGGGACTTCACTCAGGACTTCATAGCCAAGACTTGTGACTCACAAAACAATGACTTTCTATCACATTTGCTTTAAACTACTCTGGCTACAAATATACCGAAAATGTTTTGACACAGAACTGGTTCGGCCTTACCTCCTGCTGCCTGTAGTCACGGGGACCCTCCAGCCTTTGATCTGGCTGAGCTCGGGGTCGGCAACATCGATGAGCAAGGGCAGGCGGGGCATCCATACACTCATCTCCAGCTGGGCACTCAGGAAGCCATAAGTGAAGTTGAGCATCACCCTGCTCTTCCCTCTTGTCTCCTTCCCATTTACATACACGTATTCACATCGCTCTGACACCTGGACAAGACAGACAAGAAAAAAAGAGAAAGAGGAAAGGTGATTGAGTGGCTCATGGGTAATGTCCTTAGTTTGAACCCCAAAAACTTAGACAGTCAGATGACATTGCTTTCTTTCTGCCATCTGTCACTCTATAAATATATTGATGTTAGACAAGAAAGTGATTTAAAAAAAATCACTTTAGAATCACTGGACTAGAGTTGGAACTGAACTTTTTCCAGACATGCACTAGCAGAGGATCTTCCATGTAAAGCCCTATGGAAAATAAATAAGAAAGTTTTAGTAAGAACTGACAGAGAGAGGAGAGGGGGAACAGAGGCACCAATACAAATAAACTAAAACCACACAGACACACACATTTTATTCATTTCGTACTACTTCTGAAGTCTGGCCAGGGAATCGCAGAATGTTTCTGTTTGTGTCATGTAAATTCACAGCCGTGGTCTCTATGAAACTGTTACAGAATATAAATTAGCTCTGCTTTACGACTGTTCCTGTAGCGCCGTGCTATAGGTGGGAGCGCTGCAGTCCCCACCAGTGAGAGCAATGAGGTGAGACACAGCAGTTGGTGTGTTTTATTCAAGATTGGAGGGCTATCTCCACTGCCGCCTCACTTATCTTAACAAACCAGTGGCTCCACAGAGGTAATTGGAGGGCAGTAGACTGGAGAATAGAGTGTAGCACTGGAGAGAGGGAGGTGAAAAGAGGGAGGCGGAAAAAGTGAGGAAAAAGCAGAAGGAGGAATGACTTCCAAGGTAAGTCAACTTGAATTCCTGTGGAAATGTTGAGGGAGACCAGTCTGTGAGTCTTTTCCCGTCATGCTGACTGGTCCAGACCACATTCTCTGATGTCTTGTGCAGCTCTCAAATGTAACTACATACAGTATACTGCAGGGTCAATGGACACTTTGTTTTTTCAGCTTAGTAATGAGACACGTTGATAAGACATACGTCACAATGTAAATTTTTAAAAGTCATTCTTTATCCTGCAATTTCAACGTTTTCTTGGGCATTATTATTACAGCACTTCCTTCTTTACTCGTTGGTGGTCAGCCTCCTGTCTACATGCACTGTTGTGGGCCTACTGTAGATTGAGAATGATGTACTGAAATATGCAAAACTACTGGAACTGGTACTGGTTTTAAGATGCAACAAGTATACTTGACATCACAGCTACCCATTTTGCAAACCATCCTGCTGTGTTTTACAAATCTGAATGTTTTATCTGCCAGCCCAGCACTGCCATTCTATTGTTTTCTATTCATTTCTGTTCAATATGAAAATCTATAAGCAGACTCTTATAGTAAACATCATTTTTGTGTTCATTATTGTCAATTAGAAAATTATGAGAAAACACAGCGAAGACTTTTCAAATCAATCTGCAACTTTTTCATGACAATGTATTTATTTAATTCTTCGTTTAAACACGTAATCTCATAGAGATCAAGATATCTTTCTCAAGAGAGACCTGTGCACAAGATAACATATACAGTGTGGACAAACACACAATTTACATCCACAAAACAGTGGTTACACAACGTGGAAAAACAAGTACAAGTAGCGTTCAAAGTGCTCAAGTATAATGT
>NTHP01000502.1:308424-350758 GCA_003416845.1 Oplegnathus fasciatus | reverse complement strand
TGTTTAATGTAAAAGTGACAAACCCACAGTTATCACCTGACTCTGCTTTTTAGCCTCTTTCAGCTCATTGTTTTGGTTTGTTTTGGCAGCTGTCTTCAGCCAAAAAACTTAGCTAGTCCCTAACTGACAAAGTTACCGACTAAATGGTGAACATAGGGGAGCATTTAGCAGCTAAAGAGCCTGATATTTCCTTCAGGAGTTGGTGGAGCCCAAATCAGAGCTAAAAGGAAGGTGAATATTGAATTTACATCCCCAGGTGGCCGGAAACACGACTCCAAATGCTAATGTTGCACTGCGTCTGCTGTTCCCCATAACAACATTAGAATGCGACAACGTATCAGTGTGTCAACTTGTTCGACTGCCCTCAAGTGGTCAAGAAAAATCAACAAATGCTGCTTTAAAGGGCTCAAAAGCGCAACTATACTATAATTCTTTAACTTGTTCTTTCCATGCACACACAACCAGTCTTATGTTGGCATGTAGCTAAATCTAAGAGATGTGTACTGTATGTGAATCAATCCCTAACAGAGAGTCCCTTGTGGCACTTACGGTATGAAAGAAAAGGTTTGTGGTTTCAAGCTTCACTTCATCTGGTTGGTGGCATAGCTCTAAGAAGGGTCAGTGACCACAGGAAGCATACGAGACCATTCAGAGACACAATAATAACTGGATTAAGTTCCTCCACTGATACAGAAAATCATTACAAACACAGTCTCCCTCTCTTTGGCTCTTTCGCACTCTCTTCAGCTCACACACTTAAACTCACTGCCTCGCACTCACAAAGCCACCGGCTGCCGTGTCGTCTAATGGAAAATAGTATAATTCCTTTTTCTTCTTCTCCGGTATTCTCTTCTCTCTCTTCTCGTCTCCCTCTCTCTGCTCCTACTGTCCCAGTGACATGGATCCATTACACAAAGGTCAAACCGCTGTGCTTATGGACTGAGTGGTGGGATCATGAGCTAAGTCTCTAATGCCATATGGAAGAGGCTGCTTTTATCCACGATGCTTTGACACTCTCACACGTACATACACACACAGACTAGAGCTGGACCTGTTGAGTATGATGGCACAGTGACAGCTGATGTAGGAATCTTGTTTTTCAGTGTCAGTTATATATAAAAAAATTATGTTTCCGTTTATAATACATTCAACTGATTACATATTATTTATGCATACTGTGTAGCGCGCAGAAACAGTGAACACCGAGTGATCAAGCTGCCCAGTTTCACATTATTTAAGATTAACACGTCATGTGGCACTAATTCACTAAAGAGAAACTATTGAAAAGTCTTGTGCTAAATATTTGCAAGAGTTACATAGCTGACATACAAGGAAATGACTGTTTTTCACCATAAACGATTAATTTACGACATGCTAAAAAATAACAAAGTAATAAATTTATGGTTTACAAAATTTTGGTCGGAATTTGGAAACAAAATCTTCATCACAGCTGTATGAAACAAGCATGCATGCATTTCCACAATTCTGGCAGTGCAATTGCCCTTTCGCAAAAATAAGGTATATTCCAAGCCTGATCACAAACACTGTATCTACCAAAATATTTCCTTTGTAATTTTCCATATTGTGCAGCCGTAAAGCAGATACATTTACAGGCAACACAGAAATGATTACAGGAAGTATTTCAATCCAAGTAGATTAGACTTGTGGTTGTAACGGCTTACCTTGAGTACGTCCTCCTCTGTGGACCTACAGCTGGTGTAGTTGGACACATCAGTGACGGAGCCATCGGCCTCGACAGCCAGAGTTTTCACAGGGACCGACACCATTTCACCCGTCAGCACCGCAGTATTCAAGATATCGGTGTTCTGTGCAGAGAGATCACGTTTGTAGTCTGGGTTGGTACAGTGTCAGTTTTATTCACTGTCATGTACAAGGAAACTGAGGGACAGAGGGCTAGGGTTGTTTTTTGGGGAAAAAAACTTAAACAGGAAAAACCTTTTATTTTTGATGAATGGCTGCTCAGACTACACCACATGAACCTGAGTTTATCAAACATCCAGTCCACTTCTTCTTCTTCACATCACAGCAGACAAAGCAGCAGATATAGTGTAATGGATGTAATTCTTAATGCTAGGTTCCCTTGATGCTGAAGAAGGTGTATTATGAGGGGAGCTGCTACCTGATCCCATGGACAGCCAGTAATTAAGCTAAGCTATAGGTTAACTTGTAGTTGATTTCATCATTCAGCATGAAGTATAATTTAAAACTACACAGGGAAATTAAAAAAAACATCCACCATTATCAAGTTTACTCATGCGAAACACGGCAGAATTTCTTTAAAACCCAACTGGCCTAAAGTATATAGACAGAAGGAAGGCTTTAGATACACAGAACATGAAAAGCATGTTTGAATATCTGATACATTATACAATACAATCATCACTATTTGTATGGGAGCAAGGATGACAGGCAGAGGGTGTTAGCAAGACTAACAGGGATTAAAACACTCGCAGGCTCACAAACTTGATTCGTTTAAATCACACTGACGCGGCACTCACACAAAACTGGACAGATGTGCTGAAAAATAAAAAATAATACCTCCATGATGATAATGTACATGTCTGTCTCTCACAATCTCGCACACCTGGATGAAAATAAATCCTCGACTGTACTGCATTATCCATACAGAAGATCGCCACTCCAACACCTAAACCTGATTACGTTTCTACTCTTCCAAACCATTTTCCCACCTTGTACTGTGCATCTCTGTCAGTGCTTAGCAGCAGCTTAGCTCTTATACATCCCACAAGTTGTCATCAAGCCTGATGTAGCTTTATTTATAGACTTTATTTTTCCTTCAACATGGTTTTACAACTAGTAGCAGTGTGTGTGTGTGTGTGTGTGTGTGTGTATAAGAAGCTCTGGGTGATCAGTGTTTTTTTTCCCCTCCTGATGCTTGCGGACTAAAGCATCAGGCAACACTCGGCAGATGTTCCCCTGCAGCTTCACATTCTGAACTCTGCAGGCTTGACAGCTGCTGACCGCAATTCCAAAAGGACATGCTCTAGTTCAGACTGCGACACTGACCCAAACATAAGCCACTGGATCAGGGGCTGCACAAAATCAGAAAGCAATATCAGCGCTCTGCTGTGCTGGCAGTGCCACACTGAGAGACTGAGAGATCTTGACGTCCAATGTTTCCGCAAGCTCTGCGATAATCTGGCTTGCAGTGATCAAGTTCAGTTCAAGTAGTTCTGCTCTGTTTTAAATCTGCTTCTTTTCTGAAAACAGCGTTATATTCACACTGTGTGGTAAGCCCGAGTTTTGTTTCTTCCTTCATTCCTTCATTTAATTTTCATTCAGCGAGTCTGAGCGCTGAATCCTTTATAGGGTTATATGAAAGTGAGATGACCACTTTATTATCATGGGAAGAACATACAAACCCCCACGCAGAAAGGTCAGAAAATCAAACACGCAGCCTTATCTGCTGATCGGAATAAATGTACTGGTGTTGTGCAACTTTTATCTATTTATGTCTGTTGTGGTGGGGTGGTTCACATGTGGTTGTAACAGTAATTAGTTCTGCTATAAATATAAAGCCACAGCAATTTTACTTTCAAGGAAAAGAGCTACAGCCTCGTTATGAAATAAGTCTATTCACTCCACTGTTACAGGAGAAGAAAAGGTTGTTTTCCTCATGTGAATCCTGTGACTGAGATGAAACATATTTGTCCCCAATGCTTGTTTGATTCATGTCGACCACTGTACCATGAAATAGCCTAGTGAATCTCCTGTCAAACACAGACATGTATACCTTGTAATTTCTGGTGGTTGTCTCATGATGTAAAGGTTTTTGAAACTAGTACACAAAGCAGCAGGGAATCAGGCTAAGCATCAAAAATGATATTAATGTATCATAGATGATACTGTCTGACTTTGAACACATCCAGATGGCACAATAAAGAGCAGAACATCTGCGTAAGTAAGGCCAACGGGTGTAGCATTTTTCTCTACAACCAGGAGTGAACAGCTGACATTTTCCTACAGGTGAAACGACAATAAAAATTCATATTTATGATATAAACTCCAGATGATATCGTCTCACCTTGTTTATTCGTCAAGGGAATCAAGTTTAGTGTATTAAACTTTATCAAGGCAAGAATACTAATTTCATTAAGACTGGGTGAGGTAGCAGGAGGCCCTTGTGTCTGTGACAAAGCCAAGTGACCTGTGTGTGGGTCTACAATTAACAGATCCTCCCCATCCTTTGTATGCTTTATAGGGCCTCCTCCTTCCTTAATCATCAGGACCACAATAGATTATTTACTGCGCTCCCTGCAGGGTGCAATGTTTCTATGCGTATCGTATATGTAAGAAGTAGAAAAATGTACAATAAAGTCTGCGTTTTAAACAGCACAGAAATGAATCCAGATATTGTCCTCACCATGACTAGAGGTGCCAGCCCCACATAGTCTCTCTGAGTTGTGTAGATCCGCATCATGCCCACATCCTTGACGTTCCCCGGTAACTCCAGGCGCCAGGAGATCGTCTGGCTCTCAGCCTGCTCGGAAACATCTTTAGGCACAAAGTCCAGCTGTAAAACTTCCAGAAGACCCCTGTTTCGAGATAAAATTTTAAAAAACAATATGGTTAGACGAGTTGAAGCAAGCCTAAGTGACCTTTGCTGAACAGCGGCCAATATGGCCACAACAGGCTGTTATGGGATAGTGGCAAATGCTAAAAGAGAGTGTAACAGTAGCACAAGTAGGAAATAATCATCAAGTCAGTGAACTAACTCAGTTCCACCGCAAAATCGATCTAAAGTTTGCTAACATTAGCCACCACAAGCTACTGGTCATACCAGACCAAGTAAGGCTGTAGCGACAAAACCTGTGAGCCTATTTAGTTGAGCAACGGTGGCTTTAATGCTTATGAATTCAGTGTTTCCTTTGTAGGATGAAGAATTAGTTATTTCTTCTTTGAAAAGTTACATAGTCTTGCTTTAAAGGTTGCATTTTTTGGAGACATACATTTTAAAATCAAAACTATATCATGTTTTGGGTTGGACACTCACTGAATCAGATCCCAGTTTCAGTTCGGGGGGCAGACACCCTCTCCACATTTAAGAGTAGGCTTAAAACTTTCCTCTTTGATAAAGCTTATAGTTAGGGCTGGCTCAGGTGAGCCCTGAACCATCCCTTAGTTATGCTGCTATAGGCCTAAACTGCNTTATTATTATTACTCATATTTCTATTACTAGCCATATTTCTATTATTAGTCGTATTACAATTTTTAGTCATATTTCTATTATTAGTCATTCTTCTATTGTTATTAATGTTATTATAATAATAGCTGTTGTTGCTATTATTAGTTATATTTCCATTGCTATTATAGTTGTTGCTGCATTCCTGTCTGTCTGCCTGCCTGTCTGTCTGTCTGTCTGTCTGTCTCTCTCCTCTCTGTCTCTCTCTCTCTCAACCCAACCGGTCAAGGCAGATGNGCCAAGTGCTTGCTCATGGTGGGAATTGTTGGGTCTCTGTAAATAACATTATTAAGAGTACGGTCTAGACCTGCTCTATATGTAAAGTGTCATGAGATGACTTTTGTTGTGATTTGGCGCCATATAAATAAAACTGAATTGAATTGAATTGAAATTGAATTGAAACAACACAGACAGCATTCCTAATAAAGGTCTAGCGTAGAGCCTGACATGTATATATTGCAGGAACATGAATAATGAAAACTAAAGAGAATTTTAATCACGTGTTTAATTGTGGAGAGCAATGAACGATGAACTAGCACTTAGTCTCTGCCCACGTACAGTTCAAGTTTTGTCACAATCACCACTAAATAAGTTCAACTGCGGTGTTCATTTGGAGGGTAATACTGGTGAGTGTTACACATGTATTGTTAGCACCGAAGTTAAATTAGTGTAATGGTAGGGATTATGTTATTCAGTCCACTGTTGAATTGCTAGAAATGATGCAGTTAAATAACCAAGACAAACAGGTGTCATTTCAATCAGTTAAAATTCCAACAGCAATCTAATGTTGTCCTGTTGAATATTTGTTATTAAACCTCTGGAAACTGTCATATTTGACTATTTTATAAAACTCTGTCTGGTGTCGAGAGACAAAGATGCTTCAGTGCAGAAGGAGCTGAGATGAGGCGTGTACTCTCCTTGGAGAGACACTGCCTCTGAAAACAAAAAAGACAGAAATTACTCTGAAATTTGTGAAAAACAAACTGTAGAGTTTGAACCAAAAGCAAATGCAATACACAAGAGGTCTCATTTCCATCAGCAGATGGAAGAATAAGGTGAGAGTGTGGAAGTGAGATTAAGCGAGCTGGCAGAGACTTGAGCCAAATATTCTGGTCAAAGGATTGTCAAAGAAATGGCATGTGATGTTATTTGATGCTGGGGAGAGTGTGTAGGCATACCTGCCAGAAGGAACAGATCAAAGGGAAAATAGAGCAGAATGTGAATGGAGCTGTGGCACTTTGAAGTGGAGCGAAACTTTGCATAGAGCAAAACAATGAGCCTCTACAGTGCATGGGCTAAAACTCACATTTAAAAAACGTCAGATAGTATTGAAATTAGCAGCTACAAGGACAAACACAAACATACTGTATGTACCCATATGTACATACAAAAGTATTCATGCTCTATCAAAAGGATGTAAAGGACTAATCGCTATCCAGGAGGGAATGAAGAGCGCCATAAATGAAATAAAAGAGGCTGTTATGAAGTTATATGTGGCTCTCTAGGTCACTAATGAAAAGACACACCTTTCTCTTTTTTTTCCGTTTTTTGCGTGCATCCATAGCTTTTGGCTGTGTGGTTAAAGATTAAAAATACTGACCACAGATATTGTAAATTAAAAAAATAAGAGTTAAGCGTTAGGACGTTCTTGTTGGGCTTATGAAAACTATTCCAGCGAAAGCCTGTTCCCCATCTCTGAGGGTGAGATGATTCCCCTGAACAACCCGAAGCTGCTCACAGAGGGTCAGTGAAACCACGCTGAAGCTCCACAAAGAGAAACGTCCGCCGAGCCATTTCACCGACAACCTCACAAGAAGACCAGAACAGAAACAATATCTATAACAGGTGAAAACTATATAGTATGAGATGTTAGCAAACCAACATGGCAGTTATGACAATTACCCTTAAACAAGAAAAGCTTGACATTCTGGGAATTGCTCTTATTTGCTTTCTCAACTAGAGATATACGAGAAGATTGATGCCACTCTCACGTAAGTATGAAGCTACCGCCAACAGCTTGCTAACTTAGCTTAGCTTAGCATAAAGACTGGAAACAGGGGGAAACATCTAGCCTGGCATTGTAAAACTACAAATTGTGGTTGTTACACTTGGCTTTTTGTATGGACTTGTATGGTCTGGTACAAAAAACGAGATACAGCGTGGTAATTAGTGAGTTTTAGATGTGCCGATTGGTGGATTTTTTTTACTTTTGGACAAAGCCAGGCTAGCTGTTTCCACCTGTTTCCAGTCTTTATGCTAGGCTAAACTAGCCGGCTGCTGGCTGTAGCTTCAGATTTACCGTACAAGCGTGAGAGCGGTATCAAGCTTCTGATCTAACTCTCGTCGAGAAAGCTAATAAGAGTAATTCTCAAAATGTCAAATCATTACTTTAACAACCTCAACAGAGGATTATTGATCCAGTGTTGAACTTCATATGCACCAAATGAACAAATAGACAAAACTAGAAAATAGTAATTCTGTTGAGATATTGTGTTGAATTTAAGCAAGTTAATGTCTAATCTGTGTCTTTGTACCTTTACAACATGCCTGAAGTCATGTGTGTCTTTGGAAAAATACCTCAGCATACAAAATTAACTTGTTCCACACTAAGCCCAAAGAAATGTCTACTTAATTCTTTCATATGGTCCTTGTCCTCCTGTATTTTCTTTAAAAAATGGGCAGATTTTAAACAGATTGAAGGGATTCACACTGAAAATACTGCGGGAGGCTGCGTGAGGGCGAGACAGAGAAACACAGAAGGGTTAATGCCCCTATTTCCTGGAAATCCATCTATTAGGGGGGACTTTAAACCCCTGGACGTATCATCACTTCAAAGCACAGTGGTCGGAGTGTGTGTGTGTGTGTGTGTGTTCGCATGTGATGTATGTGTGTGTGAGCTCAGTGGAAGGGACACGACTTGGAATATCTCTCCTTCCTAATCTCCCCTTCTGAACGTGCAAGCGCTTAAGCCTGGATAACGTAGCCGTGATTATGGATGATTACGGATAAGTGGGTCGGACGGACAGCGGGTGGCGTGTGTCTGTGTGGGCGGGGAGGTTGCTGGGCAGAGGTGGCTCTTGGTGTGTGCCACCACCAGCATCTGGCAAAAACTGTTGTAGTCAACTGATGCGTATCAGCTAAATCAGGCAGTGAAAGTGCTATGAAATTGATATTCATTTACTATTAAGTGAACAAAAGTGGAAGCACTTCAACAGAACTTTGATTTTTTTTTACTGCTACTGTTTAAATTTCTCATTTACAATTTGTTTTGGTCACAATAAAGCAATTTGGAGAGTAAAACTGGTGATTCTACACAATGGAGATGATAACTAATGGGACAAAGACTTCACTTAATTTTCTTTAAAGTAAGTAAAGTTCCTAATTGACCAATTCTTTGAATTAAGCTCAGATAAGATACGAAAAACAGACATTATCAAATGAAAATTGGAGGTATAGATTGAGATAATACATTTGGGATTTCATAGTTGTATAAATGGGGAGAAGATAGAGGAAGGTACTTTCTTTCTTTCTATTACTGTTTACTTCTAATTTATTTCTTTTTTGTATAGGGTATTATAAACAGGTGTATATGTGTGTATATGTGACTCTTCTGTAATCATTGTAATAAATTATAACTATTAAGTATTTTAAGAAAATGCAAAGAAAATCAGAGGAACTGAGTAAGCTAAGTTGAGCTGAGTTGCATTAAGTCAAACTAAGTTGACTCTTCCTGAGTGCGAACAGGAAGCCCAAATTATCCATCTTCTATTGTTGAACATTGCTGTGTCCCATTAACATCTTCAGTGCATCGCAATGAAAACCAGACACAGTCAAGGACTCGCAATGTTCTTGTTCCCGCAGTATCAGTGTAATATTCTGTAGTTGTCAGACACCTTGCTGACTTTAGAAATGAGTGTTAGATATTAGTGTCTGCAGAGGTGGTCAATCATTCCTCAAGGGTGTTTTTTTTTATCAGAGGAATTCGAAATAGGATCTGCAAAAAGCAGAGTGGGTATTCATTTTTAAATTACATTTCTTGTAATACAGATTTTTTGAGATACACATGGGTTCTCTCTTACCTCTACTGACAAAGAGCAAGTCTACTACATGAAAACTGATGCAGTAACACATTCTTTTACACAGACAAAAACAACATTGTGCGTGCTTGGCTGCTTACAGTCTGTGCATCACTGAGTACAAGGCCACAAATTATTACTTTTTACTCTGGAAAAAAATAACATTCATTTTCAATTTGTCCCTGCTCTGCGGAGCGAAATGTAACACTGAAGATATGTTTTCATGATAACTGATCGCTTCTACTTATGGTAGGTGCAGAAAATAAAAGCAATAAGAGACAATGAGAAGTGATAAAAGATGAAGGTTGTTTTTGTGTGTGTGTGTGTGTGCAGAGAAAGGCTGGCGAAACCACACAAAGCTCTAACACTGTGCACATGTACCGAAACATGCAGTGGACTGACCTCTTTGCGGTGATGGCAACCTTCCTTTGACAGACAACAGAGACTGTGTTGGGAGTCGCTCCTCTGCCAGGCTCCACTACGATGTCCCACAGCGCCGAGTCACTGGGTCGCGCTGCACTGAATGACAGGCCTGTTTTTATTGTTGCCCTGCGGTAAATACATAAATAAATAAACACACATACAAAGTACAGGCAGTGCAAAGCATGAACTTTACTCACGACTAAAGAAGACTAAAGAAAGTGTCATAATGCAGTGTAATAATGCTCTAACGTTGAACAGAAATACTTGTATGGTGACCATCTGTGTCTTTTGTATCTTCAGCAATACTGTATCAAATCCACGCTTTTATAAAAGATGTTTGTGTAGCAGTTGTCTGTGTACTGATACATTTAAGTGTGTGGGAGGGCACTAACAATTTTGTTCATTCGCTTGCAAAAGCACACTTTTTCTGTGTACACATGTGCGTGCTTAGTTGTCCATGTTGTGCCTAACGAGGTGAGTCAGCGACAGACTGATGTGTCGCAGGCTGCCGGCAGACTGAGAATTAGCAGGGGTATTTATTCCCATTAGCCCTGGGGAGAAGTGGGAATCAGTTAATCAGATGTCTGATTCAGACACACACACCACTCTGCCGGGAGAGATAGAGCGCTTATTATAAATAATGTGAATGGACCAGACAGTCCTGGAGGCCCAACAATCACCAAGCCTTTGTTTTTTTAAAGCAGATGTCCCTTTGCTAAATTATTGCGTCAAATATCATTGGACAGGGTCATGGAGCAGTTATTTGAGTCATAGGCTGAAAGGTGATAGAAGGGACACAAAATGCTTCTGATCCACATTTAAAATGCAATGATTCGCTAATCTGCACTCACACAGACACCTAGCTACAGGGTGGGAGCCTCATGTGTTTCCAAAACAGGCCAATTTCCTCATGGCAAGGATTCAACGAGGCGCTGGCAACGTTCCAGGGGGAATTCAGCCCATGCTTACTCAAGAGCATCACTCAGCTCCTGCAGTTTTATCAGCAGGATATTCATGCTGGGAATAATTTGAAGCACCTCAACCTCAATAAGGTGTTGCATTAGGTTTGCAAACTGCGAATGCCGCCGGATTCAAGTCACCGAAACAATCTTGAGATGATGCGTGGCGTCCATGTGACAAGAGGTGGACTTTGGCCATGAAATGAAAAGCAAAAAGCAAAATGAAAAAGGAGATCTAAGGTAAACCCATGCAGAATACCATTAAACTTCCGTCACCTGTCTCATCTGTGGATACCAGGAAGGACAGATCTACACTTTCATTATGTCTGTTCCCGCCATCAGCGTGTTCAGACACAAACTTAGGATTTATTAGAAGTGTCAGTTTTCTACTTTCAAGCAGGCAGTGGCCCTCTAG
The DNA here is from genome assembly GCA_003416845.1 of Oplegnathus fasciatus. NCBI lineage: Eukaryota > Metazoa > Chordata > Actinopteri > Centrarchiformes > Oplegnathidae > Oplegnathus > Oplegnathus fasciatus. Next base: position 339,661 of record NTHP01000502.1, on the reverse strand, counting down.
CCCATGCACTTCACGGTCTGATAGTGATGGATTTAATCTATATACTACTTGCCTATAAACAAAGGCTCAGATCACTCGTAGATTAGCATAATATACTTGGATTTCATTGTAGAAATGCTTCTTTTTTTACATATTTGCTGCCCAGTAATGGTTTAGAGAGGCAACCTGCTATTTTACAGCAAAGAAGCTGTTTGAACAACCTGTGGTTTGTCATTTCAGCAACAACAGTCTTAAAATAACGGAAGAACATTAAAACTGACAGATGGAAAGACACACACACACACACAATCTATTTATGCTAGAATAAGGGTCAGTATGCATGCCCTCATGTTCAGCACACACACACACACACGTCCAAATACACACACTTACAAGTAGTGATTTGTAATCAAACAGCAACCAGACTAATCAATAACCATTGAGGGTCAAGGTCAGAGTTCTTTGGCAGACAAAACACAGTATGCAAGCATTCACACACACACACACACACACGCTCACACACATAATTGGTCTTAGAAGCAAACTGACATGCTGACAACTCAACAACTGCTGGATAAAGACATTCTTGTGCAGACATCAATTTCTGAATCAAAAACCTTGTAGCCGACGGCAAAACCTCCACATTACATTTTCATTTACAATTTGAAGGAATGTTTGAAATACAATGAATATAAACACTGATCTAATTACATAGGTCAAGCAGGCATATCTAGAGTACAAATTAAAAAAAAGACCTCATATTGGAAAATGTTGAAAATGCTTTGGAAGATTTGTTGTTTTCTTAAATCTTGAGTTCTTCTAATGAAAAAGAGCTGATAATTGGTTATATTGATCACAGTGGAGAGCAAAATAACAGATTATGTTTCAATTAAGGACAATTGTAATGTATGATACATATTTTTTAGTTTTAAATGGATGTTTTGCATATCACAATTTAACCAAATTGCCTACATCCATTAACTTGTTTTCCTGCTGCTTGTCCAGCTGAGTTTCACAGCGACAACAGCACCTGATGATCATCCTTCCCAAACCACCTAACCTGGCTCCTGTTGAGTGCGGAGGAGCAGTAACTCAATGCCAGGATCTTCCTGGATCACTGAGTTTCTCGCCCACGAGCAGACACGAGCCTCCCTGCAGAGAAACCTCATTACCTCGCTCTTTGTCTTTGTCAGTCACTACCCACAGTTCATGACCACAGGTGGGGGACAGAATGGATATCGACCTGTAAACTGAACAACTCTTCACTGCTGTTTTACCGCAGCCAGTCAGTCAATCTCTTTGTTTAAAAATGTGAAAGCTGGAGCACTCCCAACTCTGTTGTTTGCCTGTTAATTTGATAAGCCATTCGTGCAGAAGAAAAGGAGGGTTTTTTTCTGTAAATGTGATGTCTGTGGACATGACAATTTGTGTTTCTCTCGGGTTGAATTCAAATATATATCAAGTATATTTTCACTTTCTGATGTTGAACTGTTACTATTTCTGTTATTTTTTTTACCTAAATGCGAGCTCACAAAATATTTTATACGCAATCTGATGAAATGGTTGTAATTCCATGTGATGACACTTTTGAAAATAGATGATTTTTAATAACAAATGTTGTGTTTACAAGCTTCCTGCGCGCTTAACAGGTGGGTATAATGGCCTTGCAAACCACACAGACACACACAGATGAACATGGTTAATCCTGGCAGTCAGCCCAGATCATCTCTACCCCAAAGGGTTAACCTCTTGATTCATTTTCAATCAGGGCCACAGATTATCTGGCCTAACCCTGCTGGAGTGGACTCTGGGCCAAAGAGTGAAGTAGAGCAGGGATTTCTCCCAGGAGGAATCAATCACTTTGCCAAGCTCCTCAGAGCTAGCCTTCACTTGGACTTAACCGCTGGACTCATTCCCCTCTCTTCTTGTCCAATCTCATTCTGGATGTGGCAGTAGGTCAGAAATACACGGACTGAAATCACTGACCTGACTGGGGGGAACTTCACTGGTACGGTCAGTGAGTCAGAGTTTGGGGAATTTCAGGTGGAGAGGTTGTAAATCCTCCCAAATAGTCAAAACAAGAGCAGATGCTACAGGGTCAGCATCTCTCTCCCCAGTCTTATTCAAGTGATTTCAACAGCGCTAGCAGAGTTACATTCAGGTCACGGGGTCTGTGTGTTTGTGTGTGTGCAGGCATGCTTGTGGGTGGTGAAGTCTGATATTTGAGAAAAGCACTGGGATTGACTGACACACAGCCAACTTAACTACTGTATGTGCCCTATGGATTAATACACATATCTTAACATTTCTCTCCATTTGCCTTGCATCCGGCTGCAGATTACTGCAGGGTTGGTATGTTGTTTGCAGCATGGTATCACTAAATCATGGGATTAGAGAGAAATTTGTCTTGCGTTTCAAACAAAACCATTAAGCTGAGTAAAGACTGGAAATGCAAACCTCACTGCGATGGCTTTACACTTTACTGATCTGAAGCATTCTGATAAAAAACAATTTTACTCCACTCAGTGATGTGCATCAAAAGGCAGCAAGTCGAAATTTTGAAACAGATTGAACTGTGTGTTTCGGTGTGACAGGGCTGCTTTTATATTAAGTTCACTTTTACCCAAAGGAGTCAGGAAGATTTCAGTTATTTGTTTTCCTGCTCCATTAAATAGATGCATTATTTATGAAGTCAAATACCCAGAGAACCTTGTTGAAATGTTAGTGGGATGTTGAGATATGAAAACCGGTGAATCATTTGCCAATTATTTCCCTGTTTATGGAAGAGTGCTCTCCATGACTCCCCCACTAACTGAAAAGTTGAAGTAGACAGGATATAACATGTCAGTAATTTATGAAACCAGTGGAACTGGCAGACAACACAAGTCATGTTGGCGCTCAAGCATTTCACTGAATGGCCTTGATGGCGAGCCCCATCAGTATTCAAGTTCCTTTAAGTAACCATTTAAATGCATGGAGCTTATCCTTCATGAAGATGCTCACATATACTGTACATCATGATGATTCAACTTGGTTTCAGTATCTTTTTCTGCTTCACATGTTTCAGTGATAATTAAATTTTATGTGACTCCTTCTAAACTCTTGTCCTCTGCAAACTCAGCAACATAGTTGAATAATTATAATGTTTTCTGGGAATGGCAGTTTAAGCTAAACACCCTCTTGCTTTATTTAGTTATGTAGGGCCAAAATGTGATGTTGGTATATTACAGTATGGGGTTATCCTGGTTCAGTGTAATATTAGTTTATTATTCTCTACCAAAACGGCAGAAACATCTGTGGCTTACAGACTAGATAAATAGCTATCCACATCTGGCTACAACGTCACCACTATGCATGCTAAACAACCTGCAGAATTCATTTAAAGTGGGTCTAACCTTAGCTTAACTTGACTGCTGTGAGACCTGACTTACTTGACTTAAAGATTTAACTTGATTTGAAAGCAAACCATACAAGTGTCCTGTTTTAACCTGGTAAAATATCTTGAACAGCACCATGCCGGCCTTGTATAGACATGTAATTTGAATATTTAATGTCTAGGCCTCTACATTGAAATGACTTGGTCTCAGTCATGTAAAAAAGTGTTGGATGAGAAGATTGATAGCACTCTCATGTCTGTCCGGAAAATATGAAGCTACAGCCAGCAGTTATCTTAGATTAACGACTGGACACCGGTGAACAGCTAGCCTGACTCCATCCAAATCCGCCTATCAGCATCAGGAAGTCACTGCTCAAGGCCAAGAAATAGTCTGGCACATAACGAAAGCGAATAAGCATATTTCCCAAATTGTCAAACAATTCCTTAAAGAGCAGCCTGACAAAGAAAAAGAGTGAAGATCTCTTACCTGAGAGTGAAATTTTCCACGGTAGATGTGCTAGCCAGAAAGACATAGAAAGTTGCGACGTCTGTGGTCTTCAGGGGCTTGGAAGAGGTCTGGATCACCACGGCGCCTCCCAGCCTCAATCGAAAAAAGGTGGGGTTCCCTGGTGGAGTTCTGAGCAGACTGACACTTCCTATCCGCCTCATCGGTGTCCCTGATCCCCCAGAGTCTCTTCCTCTTCCCACTCCTACACGTTGCAGGCTATCCTGCGGGGTACACTGGCCCGTCTGATCCCTCCGACTCTGGAAGTAGACCTCCACAAGGTTCCCTTGAAGCCCCTTAATTCCTTCGGTTCTTCCTGCTTCCCTGCTCGAGCTGCCCGATCGGCTGGCTGAGCTGAACCAGGCGGGTTCGGGTTTCAGCTGTGCCACACAGAATCCACCTGGAGACACCAGGCAGGCCCCACGAACTTCCCTCGTCTCCCAGAAGGCGTAAGCAGTCACACAGTGAGCTCCATTCTTTGCTTTGGCTCCAGCGCTTTTCTGCCCATTATCTTCTCCAGACCCCATCCTTTCTTGCCCAACAGTGATGTCACTTTCTGTGGGCATGTGGAAGAGAATCTTGACAACAGGGGATGAGGAACGAACCTGGCGGACCAAAATGACTGGCAGGATCCTGCGGCCACTGAGGAGCTGGTCTGGAGGAATCGGGGCATCTACAGTCAGGGGGCCATATGAAACGTTGACAGCTGGCTGGAGGAGCCCAGCGCCTGGACCAGTGATAAGAAAAGTCTGAGTCTGAGCCTTCAAGCTGGAGTTCCCTGATGGCTCTGGACTGTCCTGCCTCAGAAACACGTGGTCCACATTGAGGACCTGAAAGTTGACGGTGGGATAAACTGGAGCTGGAGTGGAAGACGTCCCAATGTCTTCAGCAACCTTCTGACTTTCAGCAACTGGGAGGGGAAGATTTACAAAGAGAGATTAGTGCAATAACTACTCTACTGCTGCTTAAACACAACATTTTAGTGTTTCAAATCTGCTATTAAGATTACCACTTACAAAATCAGTCAGCTACTTTAACTGAGAACATTTGGTGAGGATGGCAGGAAGATGAAGGGTTGACAAAAGGATCGCGGCTGGAGAAACAAAGCAAAAGGTCAAGGACAGGGGTGAGTTGGGTGCTAGAGGGATCGGGAAAAATTGGCGTGGGCAGGTTGGTCATCTCGAGGAACCAAGGGCGGTGAGACTCAGGGTAAAGGCAATGACGTGTTAGTATGTCGCATTTCCCCATGTAGTTCCTGCACTGAAAAAGAGGAGAGGGAAGGAAAGCACACAAGGTGTGTGTGGTGGAGAAATGTAAGAATTGAGACAAGGAGAGAGAGGGGTTAGGCATGTAAATAGTAAAATATGTCAAAAGATTTTTGATAGTAAAAGGCCTTCCTAAAGCTGTGCTAGGTGACGGATTGATGTGCAGTTCGTCAAAGGTGAAAAAAATAACATTAAAAGTAATTACTGCAACATTAAGATCGTTAATTTTTAGGACCATCATAACTGCTGTCATGAAGAACTTTGAGTGGTTTTTAGCTGTTTCATGCTCAGCATATTTTCGCTCACGAGGCTGCAAACCTTGGCTATTTCTGTCTCTAAAAGTATTCGCATGACCCTCAGCCAAACACTGAAAACCAACACAATACTTCTCCACAGTGATTCATTTCTAGGTATTATGCAGCGCAGATTTAACATTCTAAGGATGGCACTCAATGTAGTTGGACTGATTGGAAAAGACCATACAGTGTAATTTCTACTGCATACAGTGTGACCAGATGGTAACAATTATGGTGAATCCACAGGTCGCTGATTAAATGTTCAGCCAAAGGAAACTCACTACTGCTAAATGGCTCTATTTCAGTGAATTAAACACATTATATTCTTAACTTGAGTTATTTCTAGCACTAATACACAGGAATCTTATGCCTGTCTCAGTTATACTTGTCCTTCAACAGAAATTACATTTTCCACTCTCCACTTACTACTTCTATGCTATGCAACAAAGGGAATGGCAAATGCGAGTGGTAAAAAGCATCTCTTGCAACTTCCGTGCGATGACAGTTTGTCCCAACAGGATGCTGTATGTGACAGCTCTTACTTCCTCCTGCCAAAGACACTTGGTAATTTGCCACCCTCCGTGTTGAAGTGCTCCAGAATTAATGTGTGAATTTGACTTTTCCTACCTCACAAATATAACTTATCTAAAGGCAAACGTAAGGCAAAGCAGAACCTCCTTTTTCCCCCAAAGGTCTTAGAAGTGATGTATCATTCTTTCCTGATCTTCAAGCCATATTTCGTGAATACATCTATATGTAAATCATTTTTCTTTCTGAAGGCAAAGGAAAATCTGTGACAACAATACAGATGTCAGAGTTGATATTAAAAATGTAATACTCAGAAAAGCACACAGGATCAGACTGATGCCATAGGGAGTTTCACATGAAGGCCAAAATAGATATTGGCCGCTACACATCATTGTTTTCACGATACCTACAGAACTAAGACAAATGAAATGAAACATAATGCAAGGGTGATCCAATTGGACACCAGTGTTTTATTTCCTATTTCCTGCTGTAAATATGCTACCTGAAGCTCTCAGAACAAATACTGAATTCAATTTGTTCAAATAAACTGACATTTAATGGTACTCTTGTCATCTCCACTAAGGAGACCACTGTAGTTACTGAAGTTTACCTATGAACAGACCTTTTAAAACCTGTAAATGGATTTCTATTACATTTGGTGGACAGGTAGGCCCTAGGCCAAAGATCATCAGATTAAATTTTGGTGATGATCTGAGATTTCAGTTTTTAGACTTTATTGGATTTTAACCATAAACAGGAATTAATAGTTAAAACATCATAATCAAGGGACTTGATTGCAACTCGTAGCAAGTTTTATACAGTAGGAGAAAGAAATCACTATAAATAAAACATTTTATAAAAGTTGGGGCATTATTCTTTGGCAGATGTTTGTGCTCTCTAGTTTATTTTATCGTCAGTGTTCTACTCCAACAAGCATGAGAGAGGTGTCTGAACTCTTTCGGTTTTCATCTAAAAGTAGGACATTTGTTGACTGTTATAAAGAGCCCCATGTGATAGACTGTCTCAAGGTTGTAAATCCATCCTGTTAAAATATATCCTCGTACTAACTGGCCCCTTTCACATGGCGGTTGTATTCTGCAGGTCAAAGCCATGAATGGAATGAAGAAAACACAAAGAGGAAAAAAATCCAAATAAGCCTGCAACATGTCTGACCACAACCTGACTGAGAAAGGACATAGTTCACACTGAGAGGATGATTATAGGGAATGCTCACACACTCACATGTTGCTAGTAAATACTGGTCTGTGAGACAGACATTGAATAGTGCCTGAATGGAGCCTCCACAAAATTATTTGGTAAAAACACTGTGAAAAGATCACAGTATTTTTTTAGCCTCTGATCTGAGGCTCAAAATTGGTCCACTGCTGATGTACATCATATTATTTATTGATCGGATATTAATTTGGCGAGTCCGATTCCCTGAAGAAAAATCAACCTATTTGAATATATAAACTACTATCACCGTATAAAGGTTAGTTCAACCTCAGACGGGCTCGCTGACACAACAGGCAGCACATCTGTGACTGGACTGAAAGATAAGGCCGCCATGCATATTCATGGTTCCCCAAGCAGAGAAGATATCAAAGGCTGAACTCTATCACTTAGACACACATTAAGAGCACAGCTGCACAGCCGAGTCCTGCAGAAATACAGCAGCCCCGCACACACGATGAATTAGCACACACAGATATCATGTGCAGATATAAACCCAGGCAATCTCAGAAAGTAGTCTTTCACATGGTATCTGTATCACAGAGAGGCAGATAGCTTACTGTGGCCTCATAGCTCCCAGTGCAGGCTATCTTTAAACAACCAGGGAAACAGCTGTGCAACCTCAGCTTCAGGCTTCTTTAATCCCACAGATGAGGCGTCCCGATGCACACTGGAGAGCGTGCTGTCACTTTCATTTAGACAGAGGGACAATGAAATGGGCAGGGGGCATGGGTCGTAACCATAAAACCCTCAGAAATAGGAAAACACAAGCCTACATCCTCATATGACCTAAACACATCATGCAACAAAATGCTTTTATAATCCCAATGTGAACATTTTCTAAACTGTTTCTATATCTTTAGGGCTTACTTCTTAAAGATCTCCTCCTAATGTATGCAACTACTGCATCTTCTCTTAGCAGGCCAACTTGAGCCAATTAAACTGAAGGAAACAGCAGCATACTGTCCCATCTTGTGCCAGAACTATAACTTCAATAACCGGGGATAGTAAAGCAAATCCTGTATATCCAATTTGTGTGTGTGTGTGTGTGTTTGTGTGTGTGTTTAGATCATCAAAACATATACAAGCGCAGATATACTCATTTCATCTTCAGTGGAAGATTAATTGTAAGCACAGCTGAAGCCTTTAAGCTTCTCCTTCCAACCCAGTTGTTTTATTTTCCTATGTGCAAAGGCGTTCCTTGGGTCTGCTCCAGCACACATGGAGCAGTTAAGACCAGTAAGTGAATAACATTCAGAGGGGGTTCGCCACTCAACAAAAGCAGCCTCACCTTTCACAGCCGTGAGCACAGCCACTGCGACCACTGGGAACAATGAGCGGTGGGGAAAGTTGAGCATCATTTCAGCAAAGTTGCAGGTTCTGGCCATCCTCCTGCGCGCGCCGCGGTAAGCTTTGGTGACTGTCTGCAGTCGGTTGAAAGAAAGCGCTGGAAACAAATCATTACATTTCCTGGTGTCCGGTGAAGTTACCTCCTCTGACTGCAGAGGATCAAGTGAAACAAATGTTGGTTTACTTCCTTATCCGCGTAAAACTTCGCCTTGTTGCATCTGGACTAGTGTTAAAGCGCGGTCTCCTCCTTTGGGTCCTCCAAATGATGAGAGGGATGTTTTCCTCCGGTGGCACGGCTCTAGCTGGACCAGTAGGACAGCAACAGGCAAGGCTATCCCCCCCTGATAGAAATCAGTAAACATGTGCCGTCTGTCAGATTAACGAGACCCACGTGGGTAATCGCCGGTAGGGGAAGAGCTGCGAGAAAATTAAATGCACATGAGGTCAAGAGGATCAGTGGTTTCTCCACGAGTTTAATGTTGATTTGACAAATTAAGGATATGATTCTGGGCTAAAGGGTGAATTTATATGCAGGAACACATTATTATTATTATTATTATTATTATTATTATTATTATTATTAGATATTACTTGTTATAATTAAGAAAATAGTTCCCATTGACAAAAGCATTATTTCTTCTTTTATTTATCTACTTTTACTCTTCACTATGAGTTTGTTACTATATTTAAAGTTCTTCTAAGAAACTGACAGATGTTCTTCTCACATCCAGAAGGCCTTTGTATTAATCTCGACACTACTTAAGCCAGTTTTTGAGGAGGGGGGAAAAAAGTTTAGTGCAGGTTCTGCCAGCTGTCAGCTGCATATTCTCAGTCCACAGCACCACACGGGATCCTACTGCGTAGGACGGAGCAGATGGATGCAGGCACTAGCCTATATCTTTAAAGCCTGGTGGTGTCACAGCACACTATACGTTTGGCAACACGGTACAAAGGATCAGCAGACACTCACGCAAACTCCACTGTAGTCTTGTTCGAGTCCTGCTAAACCATATAATGTCAAGTTGTTTACTGATAAAAGTGAGATTACTTAGCTCATGTGTCCACACAGTATTTACATGTTTGAGGTTAGTGCGCTCACAGAGTCAAATAAAGTCAAGTAGAATTTTTTTTTTTCTGTGCTACAGCAGGCCTTCAGGCCACATTTAATTTCTTAACACTCTGGGTAATTATATTTTTTTCTCTTTTTATGTGTATCACTTCATCTGCCTTGACCTAAAATTCCATACACTCATTATAATGAGGTACACTGAGCAGTGGGGGTTCAAAGCCTGAACTGAAATAGCATGGTGTCTTGTTGCAGTGTGCCCTACAACGAGGGAGGCGATAATATGAGCAGTTTGGTGTCTAAGAGCGAGCCAGGGGGGTTATGCAGTTTAAGCACTATGGCATCCATCCAGTCGGGTTCTGCACGCAGACACCGGACTAAGTGCTGGCATCAGATTTACGGTAAAGAACACCTAGTGGGTTTAATGAGCTTGGTCGGAATAGTCTTCACTCCTCCACTCTCCAACATCCCCCTAAATACCTGTTCTCTGAAACAAATGTGCTTTACTGGCAGAATGTGTCCTCCAACTAAACCCACTGTGCCCGGTGCCTGTTTTATTGCAGGTGGCACCAGTGCCAAGGTGACAGCATTATGCATGCAGGCATCATTGGCAAATAAACATTTTCTCTCCTGACAGCATAGGCTGATTAAAATAAATATGTGCCTTAGAGAGACTTTTAGGGATCTCTAAATGCCAATAAAACTTTGAAGAACTAATGGAGTCTGTATAATCTCAGGAGAGGAGCTTGATTTTACTGTACACATTGCTGTGGCGTTTACAGTGCAGGGTTAGCAAATGCATTGCATTTTTAAGCCACTGAGCTTTAATTTCAGCAGTTCGTCTCTGTTTTTGGCTGGATGCGATTATTAAAGCTGACAGTGGCAGAGGCCACCGACTATTGAGTCTGGGAACGTCTCCAGATCTCAGTTGTTGTTCCAGACCTGCAACCTGCTGCTGGCGCTATTATAGATGACAGAGAGGTGGTCAGATGACTCCAGTGCTGGATATAAAGCTGCTGCCAGGTGGCTCAAAGGTTTTTGGAGGTCATGTGATGCGGAGCAACATGGATCAAGACCTACATCCCTGTATATATATATATTAATTTCTCACTGAGATGTTGAAACAGATATGAAGCAGGAGAAATTACCTCAGTGACTACTGGTCAGAGCCAAAGCTCAGTCAGGAATTCAGGAAATAGACCATTAACTCTGCATGACTCCAGGAATGGATCAGTCTGTCGGTCAGACGGTCCTCCTCTTTGGTCCAGACTGAAATATCTCAACATGGATTGGAAATCTAATGCAGATGTTCATGTCCGACTCAGGATGAATTGTTATCCCTCTGGTGATCCATTTACTTTTCTTCTAGCGCCGTCATCTGGTCAAAATTTCAATTTGTCAAATATTTTGGTTTAAGTACCTGCAAAGCTAATGGCATTCCCATCATCCTCTGCTGTAGGCCTACTTGTAAATTTTAGCAAGCTAACACGCTAAGATGGTGAACATGGTAAAACCTGCTAAACATCTGCATGTTGGCATGTTGATGTTGTAAGTACAGCCTCACAGAGCTGCTAGCAGGGCTGTACATATCCAGATTTTGGCTGATGTATCAAGACTGCGTAAAATAATAAAAAATAATAAAATAAAAAATAAAAAAATTAGATGTCATGTTAGTGCCAACCCACTACTCTCTCTGTCCCATGAAACCTAAATCAATCTATTTTCATTCTGTTACCAGCTCCAGTGTTTCTTCTTTCGTCATTCATGTTTCATTCCCATCTCTGATGCAACTGACTGAATTTCGATCAAACTTGAAATCATGCATGTCATCGCTGCATTTGCATTTTCAAAATTGCACTGATTTACCTGATAGACGCTACATTTTCATATCAAAACACGGCGGCAGAAAACACAATCTGCACGCTGCCGAAGAGTGCTTTTGAAGAGTGTGTGCACCACTCCCCATTAAACATCAAAACATGATGACACGGGTGATTCAAGTGGAAATTACAAAAGCCTTACACACAAAATCACAACAGCAGGAAACAAAATGCTCTAATAAGAAATATATGAAAAACAATTCACATCTTAATGCGGTTCAGGGGCGAATTACTTCCAAACCACAAATGTTTGATAAAAATAAAATGCAACTGACACAAGGGGCACGCATTACAACTGTGTATGAACAAACCAGGACAGTTTATATCAGAGGTCACCTGGAAGCTGACATCCAGGTGAACTATGACCAGCCTGTGACTCCTCAGTGGGTCATCATATGATTAGTAGATCTATTAACCTTTACTGACAGTAATCAAGCTCAAGTGATGGATACTGAGCAATGTTCCATCTTAATAATCCTATTGTCTTCACTTTCATCAAATCCTTCAAACAAGGATTAGCTCAGTCTCATCCTGTTGATGATGCATCTGATTGGCTGGGGACCGCGTGAATAGAATAATAACAGAAAAAGTGGTTCAAGAACACCCAAGACCATTGGAGTCATAAGCATTTATACAGCCCTCTGAGTGGAAATCATTGCAAACTGCTTCTGTATTCTCTACTCTGATCTCCAGGGAGTGCTGGAGACCGGTCTCTGAACATAAAGCTGCCGTTACACCTGTGTAATAACACTTAGCACTACAGCATGCCAAGGGGCAGCCAGCCAGCCAGGCAGCCTTTTCAACACTCATGGTGCTAGAGCTCTGAGGGTTCTCCAGCCAAGTTGTGCCCTGTGGACGTCTCCCACTCCAAGCAGTCTCAGCCGAAGATGAATCACCAAGGCGATGCCTGTGCCCTGGCTTCTTCCCTTCGCTGACGTCAGCCAACATTCTTCCACTGATGAGGAATGAATGCTCTTCTTGGAGCGTGGCTGCCATAAACATCAGTTTTCCGCCCCTGCGGGATGCCTCGAATGGGTTAGCCAGGTGGTATATCCTCCCACCGACAGGCTGCCCTCAGAGAGCCGTGATGGACAGGTAAAGAGGCTTGCCTCAAACCACCTGCTAGGAAACACATTAGTGTTGGAGTGGATGGATGGACACACAGGTGAACTATTCAGTGTGATCTAGCTTTTTTTTGTTGTTGAGATTTCTTCTCATCAGAGCTGAAAAAGTGACTGTACACAGCCCCAGGTCACATCATAGCATCAGGTCATGTTTTATTGCTAATGTTTCCATACATGTTTGTACAGGTATGACTATAATGAGTCATTTTAAGCATGCAAAGACATTATTTCTATTTTATGCATGCAAGGCTGGACCAGGTAAAGCAGACCCTCCTGTGTAACAATTACTCTGTGGTAATTTGATTGAGGCAAATATTTTTGGTAATTATGTATGTGTAACAGAGTTAAAATGCACTTTATTAATTCATACGTGATTTCAGTTTATATTTGTGAATTCTATTTGTTATTTAATCATTTTGTTTGGTATTTGTGAATTATATCCTGAGAGTTTCCTGAGATAATTAAGTTACTGCACACGGTCCTTAATGTACCTGCTGAGTTTTCATACTGTAGTCCCCTTCACTGTGCTGCTTTGCAATGATGAGGGAAAGTTGTGTGGTGAAATGTTGCTGCCGCTACTTTACTGTTTTCTCTGATAAACTAATAATTTAAGTTGTAACTGTTAATGCATATTGTTTACTGTTAATATATTATGTTAATGTTTTAAAGTTCTCAGCTAATCATTTTCTAACATGGGGAACACACTGTACAATCACTGGCTAAGTCATATAAACATTGTAATGTCAAAGTATTGTTGTGTTGCTTGAGACATTATAAAGAAAAGTGCTCACAGTGCTGCTTTGCATTGATGAAGGTCCAGATGTGCCGTGACCAACCTGGAGATAATATACAGTATACTGTGTGTGTGTTGTATTGTCTTCCTGCAGAGAGTGTAATAAATGTTGGAAAACAGTCTTCTGAGTCTTTCTCACCTATGTCCGACTACCATCCGTTACATATGCAACACCAAAGCACAATATAAACTGAAATGATGGAGACCTTAAGGCAGTGCCTGCATTTTTACCTAAACTGAAACCTGAGTCAAAATGGTAATATTTTTATTACTTCACTTCCCTTATGAAAAAAATATATATATTGTGAAATTTATGTGAAAACCACATGTGCCTGTCAGACATATTTTTTGTTAAAGTGTTGTCTTCCCATATAAAATATCTGAAAATCTCACGTGCCTACATCTTCTGTGAAATGTCGGAAAAACCACATGTACTTATACTGTAGACATGTAAACATGTGAAATGGTGTGTGATAAACGTTTAAAATGTATTTCATGTGACATAAATTCACATGTGCTTTTTTGGTAATTAACTCAGCACAAAATGAGCCTGGGGGCAGGTTGGTAATCCAGCATGGGAGCGCTGGTTGGTGTGTGGTATAGGGAAGATACAGTATAATGAAGCTGCCATGCTTGCTGTGTACATTATGGTTAAAGGTAAGAGAGAAGAATACATACACAATGCACACAAAGTAGGAAAAAAGGGGGGTAAATAGTGGCCCGAAGGTGATTTTTGCCCCAGGGCCCTCAAGTTGGTTAATTCGGCCCTGTATGTATCCATAGAAAGATATGTAACATACAGTATTTAATGAAAGCACACAGTTATTATACGCGAAGTAACTTATAGTACCATACACCATCCCCCCTGAACCTCTTTACCACACACCTGCTGTATGAACTTAGTGAAGTTTTAAAAACTGTTCAAGCCCAGAGACTTCAAAGGAAATGTCCAGCTCGCCACATGACAAAAGGTCTCTCGGTATATCAAAGTCAAATTAAAATATTTTACCTGCGAGATCCCTGCTGTGATTTTGGAGCAGGGGGGGTCAAATGGACGTTGAGTGTTTAACTGGCTCTCTGAGGTTTTGTTTGAAATATTCAGAAAGGCCAGCGGAAGATGGATGCCTCCTTATACCCCCCTCTGGTGGCGTGGCAGGGACGAAAGAGAGTGATAGAGAGGTTACAACTGGCAAGAATTTTAAACATCCAATGGCCCTCGGGGACTCCAGAGACTTACAGCTCAATATAGATCTGCTGGATAGCGTGGAAAAATAAGGGCAGGAGCGAGCGGGAGAGAAAGAGAGGAGGTGGTGGGTGGGGAGGAAAAAGGGAAGGGAGGGGAAGTGACAGAGGGAGAGAGGAGGAAGGACAGGGAGAGAGGAGAGTACAGGGCAAATATATTAGAAGCAACAAAACAAAGATTAATTGATTTACAAATTCAATCTCCTCTCTTTCCTACCTCCCTGAGAACAGAATCTCAGCATGACCCGGCTGAAACACTGCAGTATTTTCTCAGGCTTTGAAGTTCCCCTCCTGCTTGAATCAACATTGAAATTAAGCAAATGGTAAAAACAAATATGCATGTAGAGGAGGGCGTGAGAAAAGGAGGAGGAGGAGGAGGAGGAGGAGGAGGAAGCTGAAGGATTTTTTCTAAAGTCTAGTCTTGTTGACTTTTTATTAAATTTGTGTCTGTGTGCTTTTGGTAACTGTGTTGACATCAGCAAATGTTTAATCAGACAATTAAACTCATTGATGAGACCTAGGTTTGTCACCTCATGTATCACCCTCAATGTGAAACTGCAGTTTTCACAGTCACACAGCGTCACTGCCCCAACTGAAAAGCACTGCTGCCCTCCTCAGGACTGTGGTGTAACAGCATGAAAACAGCTGCGGGGTCTGGAAGTTGTAGACAAACCAGTACGTGACTGATATGAGAAAAGGCTGTAGAGAATAAAATGAAATCAGTGGTAAGATATTTGGTTGATGTTTCGGTGGATACTTGCTTTATGAATTTTTAATTTCAAAGAATAATTCACCCACAACGCTGACTTCAATTGATTTTTCTCTGCCTTCTTGTAAATTTGGTGCACACGGTGAGGTGTGTGTGTCTGGTAAACTGGAGATATTGTACTGGAGGAAAAGGGGGAGAAGTGGTATCACTTTAAATATACCGTACTTACAAAGAATATACAAACTTTTATAAACTCAAAATCCAAACTATGGCCATGCTTGTACTAACAACAAGGCAAGGCAAGACATTTTTATTTAAATGGCTTCATTACAGAAACAGAGAATGTATTAAATAGAATACAAAAACAACCACCCACCCCCTCCAAAAGACGTTGACAAAGCACACAACCATCCCACACACTCAAACTGCAGGTTCAGTTTAGTTTTTCAGCTCACTTTTGAATGTGGACCCAGTTGTGACAGATCTCAGGTCATCCGGCAGCTCGTCTTGTGTCACCTTCACCAGATCTGGATCTTCTATTCTAGGTACAGTTAGAAAACCACCACCTGAGAGTTCTGACTGGATTGTTGTCAGTGATCAGGTCAGAAATATACTGGTTCTGTACTGTAGGACTCTGGCAGCTGCGTTCTGAATGAGTTGGAGCCTTCCTGTTGTTTCTTTGGATAATCCAGCGAAGAGTTAATTACAGTAACCGAACCTGGCTGAGACAAATGCATGAACCAGCATTTTCAGAGTCAGCTTGAGATATAAAAACTTTGACGGGATTAGTTACTGATCAGGTTAAGTTACTGATGTTAAGAAAAAAGTCCAGAATAACTCAGAGGTTCCTGACTTGCTCACCATACAACAGAGACGGTGACACTTTTGGTTCAAACTGCTTTATGACAGTTAACTAAGGGTTGATTTCTTACAGAAAGAGCTGCCTCTACAGTAATACATTTAAAATGCTACAGGTAAAGATCTTACTGGAAGTCTTATATTTCCTATCTGTTAGACTCCTTTACTGATTGATACGTTATGCATTTGTCAGATGTGTCATTTCATATTTCAGACTTCTGAAATGACACAAATTAACTTTGAGAACTTTGAGACTCTGTTTGTTAAAACGTGATTCTGAACTGAGACACTCTGACTCGTTCGCTGGAGCTCACCGAGACTCAACTTTTCAGGCTCCTTCCAGTCAGAAAGACTTTGAAGTCATGGATGAGAGTCACACTGTTACACTTCAGATCTCATTTAATAGCACTTCAGCTATTTCTGGTTGTTGCTGCATTGAAACCACGTCAGTTCAATGCCTTCTTAATTGGAAATCAAATTTTTACCGACAGCCAGTCTTGTTGTTTATGAACTGCCAAGTGGGCTCGTGTGTACTCGGCATTGTCACCACCCCTTCAGCTTTTTGTCACAGATGTAATGACAGGCTGGGTATGATTTGTTGTGATGTTCTCGAGCTGAGTGACAGCCTACCACTAGGCTGCTGGTAAAAAGAGTATTCAACTTGGATAAAAATGTAATTCAGTTGGTAGTATAGCAAAGTTTGCATAAATCCATATATTAAATGATATAATTTGTCATGTCTTGATCACAATTTCCACAAAAGGTAACTGTCACTGCCCTCCTGTTATTGTCCTTCCTAAATGAGAGTGAGGCGTCACAGAGATTTAAGGATTTTCTGTCCAAACAACCACATGTTGCAGCTGATTTCCACCTGGGGTCATGATTAAATCACACAAACAGTGGATGTGCCATTAAGCAACCTATGATATAGCAAGAAGTTGTGGCGTATACCTTTCCAAAGTGTGCTGACCACTGACTGAAGCTGCTGAAAGTCTGATCTATTTTCCTCTGGAATACATTTCACTGCACCCATTAGGAGACAGTCTCTATTGACAAGCATTTTACTTTACAGTATGAGCCGCTATCGAGTCCCTCAGTTCATTCATATGAGAAGAAGATAAGTACTGTATATTGCTCTGCAGATGGCTGAGAGTAGCTTTGTTTGGTATACAGCCATAGAAATAAGGCGTGACACTTTGGTGATGGTGTCTGATATTGATCCTGAAATACAAACCCAGGTTGTATCACTAAAATATGCTCATCTGCATGTGTAATTCCAGCTTCATGCATCGTTCTAATGTCAGCTGCTACGTGCCTCCACCCTACATACATTTCAGCGCATTTTTTAAAATATAATTTTCTTAAATATTCACATTCATTTGTGCGAAACTGTGATAATTAAAGATCCAGGATAACCATCAGTCAGGTCCATCAGGATATGAGAATATGATTGGATATTTAGTCAGTTTTCTCCCTTCTACAACCAGACTTCAAATTATTTTCTTATGAATTAATTATATAGTCTTAAACATTAAAGTGATAATGTAATAATGTTAATAATGTTGAACCATCTCTTTTCTTTTTAGCTGAAGCCCCTCAGAGAGGTGTGAGCGCAGACCCTGAGCCGCTGAACACGGATTCATTAACTCGCTCAGTGACAGCTGAAGTCCTTTGAAGGATGATTTCTGAAACCAGCAGGACAGCCTGTGATTTAGTGGGTCCCCAGATGACCAGAATATTAGTATTACTTACTAACATTTGTTACGTACAGTATATGTCAGAGTCACAAAAGGTTGAATGTTTCCTGCTGTGTTAAACGCAACAGGTTTTAAATCTGACCTGCTCCCTTCGGTGAAAACACATGACAAAATGACACAAAATGAATGTAAACAGTGATTTTCTAAAAAATATCAAATTTAATTTGGTTATAAAAGTGTTATTTTTTCACATGCACACCCACACATAATTAATCACCATAAATACTGTCCAATGAGTTCTCTTTTTCTTTTTTTCTTTTTTCAAACTTTGATTCACAAAGCAAGCACATACGGTGGACTGATACATCTGATTCCAAAGGACACTATGGAGAATGCTCGCAGTCTTTTACAGGGGAGAGGAAATCTCAGTGCACTAACAAAAAGGCTGTCGTAAAATCAAGTAGAAACATTTATAAATTATCTACAAATGGATCAAAGTACAAAAGAGCTACAGCGTTTAGAGACACTACACCCATTCACAAGTGAATGATTTGGTATTGGGACACCATATTACAGTATTTCAACTTTGTGACAGACTGAATGAGAAACTATACATGAACAGCTTTGGAACAAAAATAAATCAGATGTAAACCTATTGCCAGTCGAACTTTTCTTACATTCCATTTTGGCAAACTCTCTGCTGTCTTTGCATTTAATCAATGAGATAAATAAATAACGAGGAGGGGAACCCTGTTCCACACAATAAACTCACATCTGACTCATCTTTCAAGTGCAACTTGACATAAGAGACAACTGGAGATAAATAGGGTGGAGTGAATGTTTAAAACTAAACCGAGAGAACAGAAGTTGTTAAATTATTAAAGCTATGAGACACGCTGTCTCTCCAGCTGAGCTCTCGAGCACTTTCAGTCACCTCCACGGCACACAAAATGTTGGAACAGTAATGCAGGCCCTTTCTCTTCGGTAATTCAAGTGAATATTTGCTTTTAAAATTGAAATTCCAGCTTCTAAAACATTATTTCTATATCCTTGTATAATTAGCACACACGACTGACTGTCTCCCCGAAAGCCAAAAGCGGAGGTAGTAGGACAGTGGGTTGTGTTTGAGATAAATACATCTGAATTATGTGCTGTGAATATATATGTGATGGAACTTTAGCATTGCAGTCTGAATGTGTTTCAAGTTCATTAATCTGCGACAATGTAATCAAAAAACTGATTAGAAATAAGAAAAAAATTGTTAGACAGAGAAAAAAAACAGGGGAAAACAGAAGATCTGATTAGCTCTCAAAGCTGCAGGTTGTCATTCCATCATTCTGGCTGAATGTAAGAATAATTTCAAATACAGTTTATGAATTAAATTGGATATTAAAAAAAACAGTAAAAGTAAATAACACTTGGGGAAATTCAGTGTGAAATGTTGGCTCTCAGTTTCACTAATCTCATCGAACGCTTAATTCAGCTGTATTTTCTCACTCCATGCAGCCTAATCTGTCTTGTAATCAAGACACATTTTTGGGAGCTTTTATTTTGACAATGAATGAGACACTTATTTAATAGACAGTCAGCGTGACAGCCTGCAGGATATTTAGTAGTTTATACTGATCTGATTACATTTTCTGGTGCAAATATTTTAGTGGCATTATGCAAATGGCTCTGTTTGGTTTTGAAGACTCGATTAAATATATAAAACATTCAGTGAGTCAACAAACTAAATGGAGCAACAACAGAATATTGGCATTACTGATTAGCATCTGCGTTCTCCAGGCTCAGGCTTTGAGTACATCTGCTTATTCACAATTTGTTCAATTATCCAAGATCAGAGGAATAAAATAAAAATCTGCTCTGTACCACGTTACCTTTTAAATGCATATAAGCTGTGTAAATGTGAACTTTTTATGGTGTAGTCCTAACAAACTGTAAGTACAAGTCATGTAGAGCATAAATGTGACCAGATACGAAACCTTTAAAGTTAAATAAGTTAGTATTTCTCCCCCTCAGACTTCAGGTAGATGAAACAGAACCAGAAAACAACGCACACTGACATTTCGATTTGTAATTTTCGATGATGCTTTAACGTGGCCCTCTATATCGACATGAGACAACAGAACTAAACAGTGCACAGGCAATGGAGGTAGCAGCACATCACTAGATCACAGGACCAATCACTACATGGCCTCTCCTTCAGAAAAAAAGCAACAAAACAAAACAGAAGTGAACAAGAAACATGAAAGGTGCAAACCATGAATGCATCACATACACACTCACACGCACGCACACACACACAGGCACACAAAACATGTCTTTTACCAGTCATCAGACAAAACACCCACCTTTGTGCAATAGGAAGACAGACACAAAATTTAGTCTTGAACTAGGCGTTTCATGACAGCTTGACAGCGAGGACAACAAAACATTTCTTCTCTTATTTCATTTTCAGAAATGACAAAGCACAAGCGACCCGTCGTAAAACAAAAAGCCTGGTGTAAATCAAACCTTGTAATCAAACGAGGAATGTCACTCTCATATTGTTTTTATAAAGGCCACTGAGACAGCTGAGCTCGCCCGGTGTTTCTCACGCTAATGCCCTGTTGCCAACCTGCTCTTCTTTTTCTTTTCTTTTTTAAATTCCTGTCATCACAGAAAACTCTCTGCTGAATCACAGGTACACGTGGAAATGTTTCTTTTCTTCCCGCATATGCTACCACCTCTCTATGATATTGCACTGAATAAAGCCTTTGTGTTAGCAGCCAGCATTACTTCACAGAATGCCTCAATAACAGTGTAGTCTATTTGAGATTTTCTTAGAGGAGTATGGTCT
This sequence comes from Oplegnathus fasciatus, assembly GCA_003416845.1. Lineage (NCBI taxonomy): Eukaryota > Metazoa > Chordata > Actinopteri > Centrarchiformes > Oplegnathidae > Oplegnathus > Oplegnathus fasciatus. The sequence goes on along the minus strand of NTHP01000502.1, from coordinate 318,918 downwards.
CTGTTTCCTTGTAGTGACATCAATACTCCACAAAAATTGATGGTTTTTTTTGTTTGTTTTTGCTGAGAAAAGCCTTAGAAACTTAGACGTAACCAGATGCTTTGTTTTCACAGCTTCCCTGCTTCAAATAAATATATAGTTCCGTTGACAAATGATAAAGAAAAGAGAAAAATACATGTCATGAAAATCCTAGTTTTTTTGTTTTTTTAAGTCATCCTTTGATTTAAAATACATCACAGTAATATGTTTTTGTGTCTGCAGGTGACCTCTCTCTGGATTTTGGCACTGCACTGTACATAATTTAGTTGATTTGTATCCATCACCAAACATGAATAATTGTATCACTGGTTATATTCAGATAGGCTCACGCAGTCCAGGAGACAAAGCTCACATCCTCTCTGACACGTGTTGTTGGGTCAGAGTTGATTGTATGGATGCAATATACAGAGCCCAGCAGGTGCACGTATTGTACATGTATGCTTTTTGTTTGTTTGCTTTTTATTTCACAGGGGAGAGTTTCTTCAGCAGCTTCTTCCCCTTGGAAAGCAGTCCTTTCTTCTTCTTGTTTGCCAGATCTTGGGAGTCCCGGGGATCCCGGGGTTCCAGTGGGAGGCGGGGGCCCCTCGTAGGGCTGAGGGGTCTCATGGTGCCCGGGAGGAGGGGCCGAACAATCGGGGACGGCGCTCGGACGGGTGTGGCGTCGTTGTCAACCGTGTCGGTGGTTTCTGTGGCGACCTGAGGGGAGAGGCGATGGGGAGGTGTGGAGGCATGGGGCAGCGAATTACAAAAGAAGCAACACGTTCATACGGCAGACTCTGTCCGAGCTCTCTGCTGAACTAATTATCTGCTTTTAATGCGGAAGTCAGAGTAGCGAAACCTGTTTTGCACAAAAAGCTGTGTACAGTCCTCTGAGTTTGAGTTCTCCGTATCTAAAACCTCGACATAATAAGACCCCTCTTATCTAATCCTAAGTGGGCTGAAGCAAACACATAATGTACAAATTACCCACTGACTCCTGTCCTACTTGTTTGTTTGTTGCTTGATTATAGTTGTTGAGAGACACAACTAATTGGTTTTGTCCTGTAATATGGAATGATGGATTTTGTGTTCGTGGTATGTGTATATTTCAGAGGAATTATTTGTAATTACCTCCAGAAAGCTTACATTTTTAGTCCTGTTCGTTTAGCTGAGAAATTACTTGTTTTCTTCTTGCACAGTGTCACATGTTTGTCTGGCACAATGTGGATCTGGAGTCAGATGCAGATTTTAAAAAGCTGAACGTTTTCTATTATTAAAAGAAGTCAGAAGAAGAAAGAGGAATATGCAGCCTTGGCAGCAATATGTATTCTCTAACTTTACTAACCATGTACAGAATATTAATAGGCACCATCATTAAGATAAGATCCATTAAGATTTTAGTTATTTCTTTCTTTATGATTTCCTTCAGAATGTCCTTACGTTGTTTGTTTTATCAATGTATATCTATCCATAAATGTGTTTAAGTTTCATAATTAAATGAATTAGTGAAATTAAATTACATATCATCTAAAGACGTCTGTCAAACAATGCAAATGAAAAGTTAAAGTTGTTGCATATTCAGTACGAGGACTGTTTTTAGGTGTGAACCACGACAATCCAGGGCCCAGAGTGTGTCCTTCAACAATAATTGAATATTTAGTAATGTCATATTTTCAGGAAGAGAAAAGTGCTCCTCAAAATGAGTAACTACCTGATAATATCCACACTGAATATAACTTTAATATTCTCTACATACTGTATTAAAATGACCAAAGCTATCATCTGTCTGCCTGTTAATCTGTCTTAAATTGACAGTAGAGATACGGTATATCAGGTATAGTACACACACACACACACACACACACACACACACACACACACACATTGCACATATGTTGAAGAAACACTGAGGAGGAAGCCATCAAACGTTGAGCACGACATCAGCACACCACAGAGCCGGAGAAGTCCACCATCAGTTAGGCCATGAGGGAACATACAGTACAGTCATATACAGTACAACACCCAGGGACACAACTGTAGATACCAGGCTTCTCATCTAATGCAGCAGCTGGATACACAGTCGTGCATTTATATATATTTTTCAGTGAGATGATAGTTTGTATTTTGATATCATGATATCATCTGAGTTTAGATTTCTCAGACCGGTCCAAGTTGTCGGCGATTTATCAGAAGTATGCCGCCTTTGGGTGACAAAAATGATGCTCTTCAGTATTGTGAGGCAAATGTTCATTTATATTTTATCGTACATTTTGAAATAAGTACGTATATATTTGAAGATGCACCTCAGCATTCTGGCAACACTCAGACCAGGAAAAAAAAGACTCGTTTTACTGATCTGACGTGTCACCGTGGGAAAAAAAGCATTACCGAAACACTCGACAAGTGCTTCCATAATGTAAAGTGGCGTTTAAAAGCCTTTGCTGTGACCACAAGCCGCGTGCATTAGAGACGCGAGTCTGGTATCTCAAGTTGCCGACTTACTGTACAAGGCAGACAGAGCCATTTATGGTGTGAAATGAACAATCTTCTTCTGTTTGTTTGTTTTGTTTTGCCAAGCGGGTGAGGAAAAACAAAAAAGAAATCAGATGTGGCAGCATTGTCACCGTCGCTAAAAAAAACCCCACACCACTATGAAAACTGAAAAGCAACAACAACAACAACAACGTCAACAACAACACCGACACACGAACACAGCGCAAAAAAGAATGTTTTTAATATCCAATTTTTTCTTTTATTGTTCCATTGTAACAACACAGTATGGATGTATCAGTGCTGTGATTAGTTTTGTCTCTTGAGCTCAGAGCAAACATGGCATATCCACTGTCAACAGGGCTGAAAAATAGATTTGATGTGTGTGCAATATACATAAAGAAACAAAGCCTCTTTAAGGAAATACAGCAGTCGAGCCACGAAAGTTATTATAAAATGTATCAAGTTTGAAAAAGGCATGCTTTTCTCTCTTTTTCATCAAGTTCTCTTCTCAAATAATTTCTTTCAGTGTCATTGGGTAGCAATTGTTATGTGTTAATAAAGCACTTATTATTATACACAATAACCACAATTTGATTTTGTGTTTCAGTGCAAAGAGGTACCAAATTATCTTGTGTAAGGAATGAGTTGAGCCTTTTTCAAGTCCTCCTTAACCAGTGCTACATGCATAAATCACCCGCAGAGCTCCCACAGTCTATCCTCTCTCTGTCCATGTCAGGCTTTGCTTCTTCCTTTCTCTGAGACTCAGAAAGGTGTTAACACTGGATTTTTGTCCCCTTTTCCAAAGGGTGAGGGAGGGGAGGGGGGGGGAGGGTTGTTAGTTTGTATAGAGTCACCACTGTCACCACATGGACAAACACACACAATGAACAGCACACAGACGGCAAGTGGAGGAAGCGAGAGACGGAAATCAAGAGAGAGGACGGAGGATGGATGAACACAGGGCCTAGCGCTGAGAGCGGCGATGATGATGTACCCGTTTGCCCTCTGAGACGGTGGCGGCAGAGTTGGCAGGGGGGCGGTTGGCAGGCTCTTCCTGGGGGTAGTGGGACGGAGTATCGGTCAGATACACCTCCACGTCATCAGGCACTTCTTCCAGGAAGTTAGAGGGAACCAGACCACGGTGGCCATTGATCTCACCCTGTGGACGGAAGTGAGGAGACGAGACATTTCTGTCAGAGGCACAAGCGGCTGAACGTGACGTAGATACAACATGTGCACATGCACATCTTTGTTCTCAGAGCATGTGAAACTAATTTACACTGCCGCTCCCTAGACCTTTTTTTATCTGTTTCAAAATGATTAATTTGCAGATTCCTCCATCCTTCCTAACCTTCTGATTTGTTAAATTAAAGTTTGTTTGACACCAACCACCCTGCCTGTAATCAATCAGTGTGCAAAAATCTGGAATGGCCGTTAATCTCGAGGAAAGGCCTGTACATTAAAGGATTAGTTCCACATTTTGGGAAAAACGGTGATTTGCTTTTTTGCTGAGAGTTAGATGAGAAGATTGATACCACTCTGACGTCTATACGCTAAATATGAAGCTACAGCCAGAAGCTTAGCCTCGCATAAAGACTGGAAACACAGAAACAGCTAGCTTGGCTCTACCAAAAGTTAAAAAAAAAGCCTACCAGCACCTCTAAAAAATTAATGTACAGATTAAACAAACAAACAAAATATAAAGCGCTGATTAGAGAAGCAAACATGGCCAAGCAGCACTCACATAATAAAATCCATCTTCATCAATATCTCCAAAGACAGCGATGATGTCACCAGCGCAGAAGGTCAGCTCAGCCTATCAGGAGACAGAACATACAAAAAGGGATATACGAGGAATGCAATCCAAGGCCACTGTGTCTTAATCTGCCCTGATTTGTTTATGTGTGGTTATGATCTGATACAGCGCTTCCTTGGATCTGTAAGCATGTGTGTGTGTTCAGCAGGGGGTCCTTGGCAGTTTGTGATACCTCGACATCAACATTAGGGGAGCTCTCTCGGGGGTCGTAGTCGTACAGAGCCACCATCCTCCTCGAGGCCTGATCTCGACGGAGGCCTCGTCTGTTCTGCTCTGGAAACAATAATAGATGGCATGTTTCATATCATCATTTCCTCCACACTCTTTTCCTAACTTTTAACCGCACTGTGGGTTTGAATACACAAAAATGCATATTCAAACCCACAGGTCTTTACTTGTTCGTGAGAGTGAGTATACTCGCGTAGTACCTATTCTGTCCACAGGGGTGCTGAGTGGCAGGAAGCCCTGTTTGATGAGCTGGTCCAAGGTCTCCTCATCCTCCGCTCGTATCTCTGACACCATGTTACAGGGGATCAGCCCCATCCTGCCCCTCACTTCTCCTCTGTAGAACCCATCTGTATCTTTATCACCGTACACCTGTTAGACAAGAGAGCGAAAGAGTGATGTTAAGAGCTGTCGCTTTAAAACATATATAGTACTTCTGTCATGGTTATTGGATGGAGGTCTCTTGAGAAGCATCTTAGATGACTGCAGGACTGTCATGCCAGTGATTTACATGTTTTTCAGATATGCTCTAGTTTAAGTGGAGGACTTACACTATATATATTCAGAGGCATATGCAATTGTATTTTTAAATGAATATGATTCCCAACCCTATTTTAAAGGTCAATTCCAGAACAATGTGTATGAAATTATTTATTTTTTATGGCTGTGGTGCACCACTGATCCAAATTTGTCAGCTGAGATAAAAGGTTTTTATTTTCTTTTGCTTTTATTGTAAAATAGAGCTCGATGATGATGAAGATGAATAAAGATTCAACGCTTCAATTTATGGGCAGCAGGTTGAATCGCAGAGAAACTATTCTGATGAGAGATAGTCTGTACACTTATGCACGAGTCTTGCATGAAAAATAAAAATCAGCGAAGGGTGAAGTCAGTCTGAGAGAACTTTATGAGAAGTATAGAATGAATTCATACTTTCTGCAGCTACTGCACACTAAAATTACCATTTACGACACAATATTTTAGGATTATAGTGTTTGTTCATGGCCAAACTGCAGCAAAAACAACAAGCACCTTATAGTTTGGATTCACCTTAAAGACAAATAAATGCACAGAGGAAGACGGAATAATCAGATCTGACCATCTTAATTGTAAACTCCCACCCTAATGATCTGCCCCTCTTTGAAGGGCAGCTCCTCATCTGCTGCGTCTGGGTTGGGGGACATGGACAGAGGATCGTAGTCAAAGAGGGCCACAAAGATCCGGAAGGACTCCTCGGGCTCTGACTCATCATAGTACGTGGGAGAGCGGCGATCCCGGTCCCTGTAGCCATCTTAAACACATTGAAGGCAAAAAAGGAAAAAATCCCATCATCCTGCATCACCAGACAGAGCGACCAAAGGATGTGATCCAACAAACAAAATCGGAACTTTAAAGGAGACTTTCTGAGTAGAAATATTTAATATTTGCAAACATCATTTTTATTTTTGTCTCCTGTAAAATTTGACCCCGTGTTTGTGCTCGGCAACAAAACTTGAAAATAACTCTGTGACAAAGGTTATTGCTGCATACAGTTCACACCACTACTATGATGAGCAAGTCCATAATGTTTACATAGTGATGTATCTTAACCATGCTTCAATCAAAGGAAATCAATGAGAGGATTTTTTTTTTTTGTCTTAATAAGTCTTATTGATTTGATCAGGCAGTTTTGTGTGACAGGTTTGATTTCCTTGTCTAGCCATAATTGTGCCTTTCAGCATGCAGGAAAAAATCTGTGGTCAGTCAACTATTTAAATCATTTACTGTACATGTAGCACGCACGCATGCACACACACACACACGCGCACACACACACTACATGTATTTTTACGCTTTTGTCTATTTTTATGTTTGAATACGCAGTGAGAGACAAATGGGGAGCAAGACAAACCATGGTGCAATACACAGACAGAATGTGACTCATGGACATGACACAACACAACACCAGAAACACACAAGATTCTGACATGCATGCTACAAAAAGCCTAAACACAAAGTGCACCTAAAAATAAAGATACAACTTCTATTTTCACTTCATATAAAAACAAAACATTAAGTGAAATTCAAAGATATAAAGCAGAAATCTAAAACTTCCCACACATTGCCAACCCTTGTAGCAGCATGAGGTCTAAAGCAGAGATGGCAGAGTTGTTGTGGGAGCCTGTCATTTATTTGAATTTGGCATTGCAATATTTGGAAAATGCACCAGCTAGCAGAGTGTGATACTGTTGGGCCAAAGCTTTATTTTGGTGCTTGAAAATACAAGCCTGATGTGAAATGCATTGCTCCCAGGTGAGCATATGCCAACCTACAGAAGGTTTGGTAATTGTATTTATGCGGTACGAGGAAAGAAATTGTAAGGGACAACTGCATTTCCAACAGCTGATATTTCAAACTCAAATTTCCAAAGAAACTCAAACGTCTAAAGAAAACAAGAAAGCAGTGAATGTGTAGTCATTCTTTAATGTCTACCACTAATATTTCTTCAAAATGTCATGCATGACTGCTCTCATTATAAGTGTAGTAGGTGTGGTTGTACCACAAAGGGAAGGGGTTTAGCAGGCATCTGGAGTTCAGTGCAGTGAGTGAGGCATTCTCTGAGCAGTCAATCAATCATTTATCATCTGCAACTGTGGAAACGTTCATCCTGGACCCCAGGTATGGCTTGCCAGTGGGTCCACCATTTCAGTGCAGTGCAGTCATGCTGTTCAACTGTAAGCATAATAATAACTATTATTATTTAAGACAGAGAAACAGGCACTTGCAAGTGTCCACGGCTACGTCTTGCCATTTGCTGGTGGCATTTTTGTCGCCATGCTGTGGTGGTAAAAATGGGACTGCAGGCACATACCATGGGGAGACCTGGTGCCGCCCATGTGCCTGCGGGATGACCACGTCCTGTGCCGAGCTACTCTGCCATAGTAAACATCCTCGGTGATGGGGGAGAGGTTTCCCTCACTGTTATTCTCAGAGGTTACCTCTACAGGAAACACCAATTAGAGGGTGATGGGGTTACAGTGCAAAGTTCAACATTCCCCTCCCAAAAGGTTAACTATTAGTGTTGCCACCTAACGCTTCTTATTGCTTAGACACAGGGTAACAACAAATACACACAGGAAAGCTACTACAAAAAACTATTATGGCAAAACCGTCATGATTGTCAGATTCTTTATCCGACTAGATTAACGCATCTACGTGTAGTGCAACTGTGCACAGCAGTTTAAGAAAATTGTCAGCTTGTTGCATCATAATAATCTCTGCAAGATGAAACTTATGTTCAGGTAGTGAAGGGCATGAGCATGGTTCATAGACACAGAGGTGATCTGGAGACACAGAGAAGCTCGTGAAGAGCAACAAATACACTACTGTTCTATGGCACAGAAAACATATAAATTATAAAACAAAAGATTCTCCCTTCTGTTCTCTCTAGCCACCTGCCCATACTGACCAATGGAGGGGACCATTAGAGGTCGTCTCTGAGGCTGGGGACCGGCATGATGAGTTCTTCGCCCAGTCTCCCGGTCATGACGGCCTCCAGCAGGAGTGTTTGTCTGAAATGCAAAAAAAAAAAGAAAGAAAGAAAGAAAACACAGAAAACATTCACAAATGTTAAACATTCATGAGTTGGACACAGACACATGCTCGCAAACAGTAAGTGAAAAAACGCACATCGACATACTCGTATGTAAACAAAATCATGCAGCACTCGCAGGCAGGCACACTGAAACACAGACGCATAGACACACACTCAAACACACACAAGCCCACGGGAAATTTTAACATTCCAAAATTAAAGCAAATACTGACAACAAACTACTGAATTACAATTTGTAAAAAAAAAAAAAATTTTTTTTAAAAGTAAGGCTGTGTCAAAGATCTCAGTGAGCACCGTCTATGTTACTGTGCCGTCTCTCCTCACAGCGCTAAACTGTTCGAACCCAGCCTCTCCCTGTGTCTCTCTCCAAGGTGCTGAGCACATTCAAACCCGGTTTCTTTCTCTCTCTGTCTCTCTCCACGGTGCCGAAACATTAAAGCTGCCGTCAGACAGCGAGAGGGGGCCGCTGCGGCTGCAGCCTTGCGACGTCAGTGTTCTGTATTGTGAATCTGCTGCAGCAGGCTGCAACGCTGCAGCCGCCGCCGCCGCCGTGGCTCCAGGCTACCTCCGATCCTACCACCAGTCTGTACCATACACCACAGGCTGCTGCTATCCACCTAGTATAATCTCATCACATAACTAAATAGAGAGGATTGCAGCTTAAAATAGAGGAAATGGATAGCAATATGACATGATTAAAATAGCAACTAATATCATAAACATTGGTCCAAACTGGATGATCAAACTTTGAAGATGTTGCTGGAGTACCGTTTCTCTTCACTGAGATGTTGATATGCTGCCTGAAAGCATTAAAACCCAGTCTGTCTCTCTCTGTTTCTCTCCACGGTGCGGAAGCATTCAGTTCTTTTTCTCTCTTTCTATAAATTTGAATTAAACTCAGCACACACACTAACAACACATATCAAATAAAAGTCAAGGCAGCAGTCTCAATTGAAGTATCTGTGCCTGTGCAGTTCACTAAATAATAATAAATTTGGGTGGTTATGACTTTTGGGTTTAGAATAAGTGCAAAGAACTGCACCTTGGGTGTGTTGTGCGAGTTGCGTCGGCGTCCCTCTTCCAGCTGCATCTCAGAGTACAGCTCCTCCTCATCCTCTTCCATGATGTCAGACAGGTCAGAGCCCCGGCTGCTTTCGCTGTGATAATCTTCATTGTGACTATAGTGAGGCTTTTGGCAGTCACACACACAAACACAAACACACAGACGCAGTTGTTTAAGTCCACATACATACATACATGCACACACCAAACTCACATGGATGGGCGAACACACGCATTTGGACACACACAGAGACACGGGCAAAGGAGTGTATGCATGCAAGCACCCAGACATGCATGCACACACACGTCCAAACATACACACACACGTGAGAGGTTTCCTATTGAAAAACACATTGGGGCTGAAGTTCAAAAGAAGGCAAAAGATTCATCACTTATCATGTCGTTCTTACCGGCCTCCCCAGCTCAGAGCCTCTCAGGAACTCGTCAACTGAGGGTCCTCTCCGGCGGCCGCGTGCAAAGCCTTCTTCATCTTCCTCTTCCTCATCAGAGTGATGCTGGTGAAATGAATGACCCTGCTCTCCGTATCTGCCCTGCCTCCTGTCCCCCTGAAAACATGCATGAAAAACGAGGAAAGTGAGTAACAGGGGCAAGGGGCGGCAGTGGTACTTTATTATTGTTGGTGTATTTTGTATTTTGATGATAACTTGAACTTTACCTTTTTTACTAGTGTGGCAATGCAATCTGTTCTGTCTTTATGGTATAATATACTGACAATCATAGAAAGCTAAATATCCTTTTGTAGACAATCAATAGACCACTGCATACCCTTAATTTCCAGCCCTTCATTTACAGGTTTGACTGTATAATTATTTTCATTAATAGTAAAGCATCTATAATATGGCGTGATTGAATCTAGCGTTTCCATCAGACCTTGCCACTTTCTGCTGCCACCCTCTGCGCTGCTTCTCGGGCGATGGCTTTGGCCACGGTGTCCGGTATAAGCGTGCCGCGGGGCTGCGGAAGAATCCTCTGGGGGGACGGGGAGCGTGGATTGGGAGGGGGAGGGGCCTCGAGGGTGTGGCCTTGCATGGGCACAGGAGGCTGGGAAGAGGGAGAACGTGTGGGGTCCCAGCCAGGCTGTCCAGGTGGAATAGCTCCCCCGTGGTGGGCCGCGTGCTCTTTGGCATCCAGGTCTCTGGCACATACTGGTCTCTGAGGTATAGGGTGGTGCTGGGGGTGGGGTAGCAGAGGCAGTTGGTGCTGGGGCCTGGGACCTTGGTGGGGCGGGCGAGGCTGAAGATGTAGGGGCTGGGGCTGAGGATGA
>NTHP01000502.1:290844-308335 GCA_003416845.1 Oplegnathus fasciatus | reverse complement strand
GGGGGTCGAAGCTGGGGTTGCGGGGGTCCACCTGGATGGGGAAGTCTGGGATGGGGTTGGGGGTGTGGAGGATGGGGTGGGAGTGGTTGTCCATGTGCCTGGGGTGGAGCAGGAAGTTGGGGCGTGGCATGAGGAAGGTGAGGGGATTGGAGGAGGGGTTGAGCATGGGGGTGTGGAGGGGGGCCTGCGTGGGGGTGCATTGGCGGCGGCAGGGGAAGCGCAGGTAGAGGCACGAGCAGGTTGTTTGGAATGACGGCGACTTGGGAGTCCTGGGATTCTCCCTGTACTGACAGCGTCCTGACGATGACTTCCCGAGCCTCCAGGCACTGAATCCTTGTCAGCTCGACTGTAACATAGTCTGCCATTGGGTACAACACCTCAGCTATCTGGAGTTAAAAAGAGAAAATAAAATGTTAGCACCAACAGAAGCTGCATAATTATTTTTAACAACAACTGAAACATCATCAGTATCACAATCCAGAAGTCATCAGAGGTGAAAACATCATTACATCCTCATAGGATGAATCCAATTTTAATGAAAAGTGTAATGAACCCATGCTCCTTCCTCTTGTGCCACCCTCAGGACAATGTTTCAGTCCCACTACTGGTAAGACTAAGATAGGAAAATGGTTAGTATTCTCTTTGTTCTGAGCAAAACCCCCTCACATTGTTCAATTTTGCTCTCATATGTGAAGCACATAATAAGGCAGAAAACAATGTGCTGTCAAAATGTCAAAAATACAGTTGTTGATTTACTTTGGCAGTCACCAGAGGGAGTGAGAGACCTTTCCAAGACATCCACAGGTCCCAGATTGAGAGTCTTGCACTGAACATGAATCACAAGCAGGTGGCACTGCTGTTTGCACTGAGGGCACTGATGACATAATGCTAACTCGACAACAGAGGCTATTACTATCCCATCTGTGATGTATGTGCTCATGTTTCAACTGGATTAAATATGATTAAACAATTCACACAGTGTTTTACACACAGTATCTGTGTGCTGCATGTAGGCCTTTGAAATATGGATATGCTCGTTAATTCTCCAGAAACTGGCACTATGCATGATACTGTACAAAGCCACTTGTTTTCCCTGTAATCAGGAGCGACGCCTTTAACTCAAAATGAGCTCCTCACCATCACTCACCTTTTAACAGAGTGAGCTAAAATAAAGACATAGTCTTGGTCGGTAATACTAACACTTGCTAACTCACCCTCTGTCCTTTAGTGCAGACTGCGTAGCCAACAACGTTTGCCCCATTAGATGTGCCCGTGGGAGAGAGGATGGGGCGCTTCCAGCGGACCTGTAGGACCCCTGGAGCCTGCCCACAGAGCACCTGTACATCCTGGGGAGGCTGGGGAGGGCCTGGGGGGGGGTGAGAAAACAGGTGTAAGGAAATAAATGTAAAAAGAAATGATGTAATAATTTACTGTGTTAATATCACTAATGTACAAACAAGTGGAAAGGGTGTGAAGCATTCATCAAATGCACAAATTGGCACACACACAACCATGCACAGATATGCCCACATACAAGAGAAAGAAGGGGGGGTGGGTGGGGTGGGTGGTGGGAGGATTTGCCCTACATATCTAAATTTGTGAAAAAGTTACATAACACCTTATTTAGACTTTGTAGAGATACACAGTTCATGCGGATATCTGTAATAATGTGACACTGCTAGTGGGGGACAGTCAAAAGTCGTGCTGTGTTTATAAAATGTCATTTAAGCATATGATAAGTTATTATGGCACTACACTAACATTGGCTTCCCTTTGATACTCCATAATCAAACTGAGTTGTGTAATGACATCCTTGTATTTTCAGTCAGTATTCCTCCGGTCTGGTACTGTACCTACTACTCAGGCAAAATAAAACAATGTGGGCTTCTGGGCCTCTTGAGAGAAGCACTGTTGTCTCTGCATGCAGGACACAATCCAGAGAGACTAACTACAGCCCAGTCTTTGTCTTCCACTCTCCTGGATCACTGGATAAAACATGCACAACTGCATTCAAAACAGAAACAAATGCACACTCATACAAAATGGTCATTGAGCAGTGGAGTGGCACTGCTTTATATAGCACTGGTTACTACAGGCTAGGCTATAGGCTGAGGAAATGACTCATCGGAATAATAACTGATCATATCTTGTGATGCGTGGCTGTTCTCTAATTAGTGGTGTGCTCAGTGCAGTAAGCAAACTTGGGCAAAATTGCATTTGAATTTGGTTTCAAATAACAAAGCGTGTTGAAATTTCAATAGATACATGAGTGACAACATGGCTTCTAGACGAAAAATGTTTTTCAATCTCAAAACCATAAAAAAAATGCCATTTTGCCCAGATCCCTTCATCCCCCCCTCATATCGAACAATATGTCATATTCATTCTCTGTTTCATGACTAAAACTCTCTTCCAAAAGTATCATCTCTGCCCATTGGTTTTCAATTAAAGAAAATCATTTAGTGTTCAGATATATGGGAAACCCAGCCCAGGACTGATGTTTCATTCTGACCTGTTCTGCAATATGTTGTTGGACCTAGACAAAATACAATACACAACAATGGCATGGTAAGGCAATGCTGCACTGTACTCTTCTACAGCACAGTACAATAACCTAAAATTGATATAGCATAATGTTACATATTAGAGCTGGCTTACAGTAAACTGAAATAAACAGTAGTAGCTCCATCTGTCCTTCATACCGACTACAAGATTGTTTAAAACATGTAAGAAGCAAGCATAAAAAACTACTGACAATCATCTGCAATGGAGCTATGCATACATTATTGATACTGTATCTCTATGTATAGAAATGAGCTTTGCTGACCTGCAGCCTGAGTGCAGAACTCCACACCAGCTTCTTTCCTCTCTCTCTGCTCCAGTGGCAGTTGCCATGGCACCTGGTGCGGCTGTGCCACCACCGTCACTTTGTACACCGTCAGGGGCTTCAGGTTGAGGAAGCGTAGTCTGTACCTTCCTGGTTTTACCACCGCGTGCTCTACCCCGTCCAAGAACACGGTGTGGCCATAGTTACTGTTGCTAGGCAACCAGGAGAGCTCAGCAGTGTCACGCTGGATGTCATCCACCCGCAGACCGCAAGGCGCCACCACCACGTTGGCTCCCACCAGCAAGGTGCAGCGCAGCTCGTCTGACAAGCCCCGGTCCGTGACACTCTGCACCGACACGCGATGAACGCAGCCGTCCAGGTCCAGCTTCTCGAGCAGACACTTGGTCCGGCCACCGTACACTATACTGGCACGAAGCTCCCCGTCTATTAACACGTTGTAGCCAGAGATGTTCCCCCAGCCCAAAGGCACTAGTGGAGGCTCCCAGGCCACAATGACGCTCCGTGCCAGCTGCTTGATCAAGGAGATCTTTCGGGGATAAGGCACAACATCTTCAGCCAAGTCCTCCGGGTCCAGGGGCCCCCCTGTCCCATTGCTACAGGGAACCAAGGCATTAGCTGAGCCCAGGAGGCTATCCTGGGAGGCACCTCCATCCACTGCTGTCAAGGCCAGGGGCGTATGGTCCAGTGGGCCCAGGTCTTCCCCTCCCTCCTCAGACCGAATTGCTGGTTTTTCCTTGTCCTGGACGAACTCCACGAAGTTGGAGGGAACAAGTCCTCGCTGGCCATCCAGCAGCTCCCCTGTGACACAGAAAGAAGTAGAGAGACAGGTGTAGAAGATAAATAACTCAACTTTGTGACTCATTCTTCATGTTCACATTGATGAACAAAAAGCCTAATGCCAACTACCTGAAAATACTACCCTTTAACAAGTGTCTCTATAGGAAAGCACAGCAGTCCCTCTATGATGCCACCTGCGCATGTTGAAATTAGGCTTCACTAATGGCTCCTTACAAGACAAAGACAAAAGGAAAGCTGTAACTTGAATACACATAATCATCATTGAGAGCTACGTTCCTTGCGGGGGGAATGAGTCAGTGAGTGAGAGGTGGGAGATATGTAAACATACAGTATGTACTATTCCCTAAGATGAAAGATTCAAGCACTGGTTCTCTGATGCTATCTTTTATACCCTCTCCAGTAAACACAGAACTAAGAAAACACTCCTTTTCAACATTTCGAAGAACTTGAACTTTAGTTCACTGCTTTTGAACATTTCCAGGAACACCCCTGGGCATGTAGATGCTGCGGTCAATGCAGAAAAAAACAGCTTGGATTTGCACTGTAGTTTTTTCCCAAAGGGAAGAAGTTTGTCTTCAAAAAAAGCTCCCTATCATCTTGTCCTTCAATCCCTTTCTCCACGGAGGCCTGGCAGACCTTAAGACCATCTGTGTGTGTCTGCGTATTTGTGTGCGAGCGAGCGTGTGTTGTTGTTTGTGTGTGCTGATGATTAAGCTGAGCCCCGCTGGATTAGTCATCAAGCTAAAAGGGGACCAAGGTCCCATCTTGACAACAAGGCCCGAGTCTCCCTCCTGCGTGGTAAACACAAGGCTCCTCCACGATGCCATGCAATCTCACCGCCCACAGCTAATGAATCACTGCAGCTGAGTACTACTGTGTCTGTGGCTACGCTGTCTGCAGGATTGCTAGCTAGGGGGATTAGGATTGCCTCTGATGGAGAAGCCTTCATAATTCTAAAGAGATTAGACAGAGAATCACTCCAGTCACCAGTTATAAAAAAGTGTGCAGGAATTTTTCCTTGTGACACTGGTGCACTGACCCAGAGTGCACTTTACATAGCCAAAATAATGGTAATGACCTAGTGGACAAAACTTTAAAGTAACGAATGAACAATTACAAACACTGATACAAAACAGATTTTATTAGCTATAAAAGAGGTGTGGCAACTTTAATATGTGAGTTTTCAAAGCAACTTTGACAAAGAAATAAAATAAAATAGAGGGCTTTAACAAGGGCAACTGAAAAAAAATGCAAAATTATTTTATATCCCAAATGAAACAGTCTTGAAAAGGATGACAACATGACCTAAAAACAGACGCACCGCACTGACAAAGAGGATGTCAGGTCGCAAGGTGTAAATATCCAGCAGGGACATGACAGATATGAGCTGTATCTGGGTGACAAATGCTGCAACTGCCATGCAACAAGAGCCACCTTCACAGCGTTCACAATAATGATTGCATCAGCATTACAGTCTTTTTACATTAAGTTTTGATTATGTTGTATTGTCATGTCTCGCACATATAGTACAAAGTCAACAAGATCCACCGCAGAGTGACTCAGAAGGGTAAAAACAGTACGTCATGGACAGCTTGTAATACATGTCATTGTACATGTGTAACAACTATACATATATCCACTATATGGTCCCGTCCAGTATAAGTGCTACAACCCAAATATGGTCATTTGAAAAGGACGTTGAGGGGATTTAGATGCCAAATAGAAAACTGTAAACAGAAAACAAAGTCACTGGGGGACTGGCAACTGTGAGCTGACACATACTTCTTGGCATTTTGTCTCATTGTGAGATAATTAATACGCGATGATGCACACGCTTGTTGTGACTGTCAAGCATTCTCTGCTACAGCAGCAGACAGGGACTCAGGCAAAATCACAGACTTGAGAAGCAACAAAGGACACCTCCTGCTGTGCTGTAATCTCTGACGTTTAGACCGCAATATTGTTAAGACGTTTACCATTTCAGTACCTGCCTAAACTTCATTTGCCACTTAATGCTGATATTATTTTCCATGTCTCTCTCGTTTTGTTTTACGTCTCACCTTCATAGAAGCCATCATCATCCATGTTTCCGTACACGTACAGATACTTTCCAGCCACAAGGGGGAGTTCTGCTTCAGGATGCTCATTTGGTCCATCATAAGGGTTATAACTGAAAGGAGAAAGGTTAAATGTTAATGGTGCAAAACTGTTTTTTTTTTTAGTTTTCCTGAGTTTTTGTTATTCATTTTATAAATGAAGAAGCTGTTAGTTATTTAACTTAAAAGGATTATGTGCAATAACATCAACAGACTCCTGAAGCTGCTTTCATTCACCTGTAACGGGCAGTGCAAAGGCGGACCTGGCCTGTGTAGCGAGGCTTGGACCTGGGTGATGGGCTGGCTTCATCCTCCATCTATAGATTGACAACAGAACCACAGAATGTGATTCACATTTACATGTTTTATTAATAATTATGATTCAACCCAAGAGTAAGCAAAGCAAACCATTAAGTTTGAATATGACTTTATACAGTAAGTCAACCTAATTAGGGTAATGTTGAAAATAAAGAAAACTTTAAACTACCTTGAAGACATAAGAGTTATAGCATTAATGTGATGGAATTTAGTGATGCGGTGTCACTCGGACCCACCTCTGATGGGGTCAGCTGTCGAGGGCTGCTGGGGCGGTCCGTTGTCACGGTGCTGGATTTGACAGACAGCAGTTCTGGTCTTTCTCTGTCTCCAGTCTGTGGTGTGCAGGGCAAGAACTGGGAGATCAGTAGCGGCGTGTTTGCCGTGCTCTCATCGCCTGGGAGACATTGATTTCCATAGCAAATAAAGAGCAACTGTCATTCCTTCTGCACCCATTTGCTGCTCATTGCACAGCTATTGATCTCCTGTTAAAGCAAGTGTACAGCAAACACTCTTCATGGCAAAGGCTATTCCACCCCCATCAACACCTCACATCTGCAATGCATTTGTCCTTAAATACCACTCAGGTCCTCGGGGGGGGGAAAAAACACACTTGAAAGGAAATGCAGGAAATACAAAATAGAAAACTGCAGCCAAAGAGTGCGAACAGCTGAATTCCTTGAGGAAATTAAATTAAGTCCACAACATGGATCCACTGTATCAGTGGGTTCTTGTGGTTTGCGAGTGAGTAATATTATGCATTAGCACAAAAGCATCAGTGAGTCCCTCCTCTGTTTCAAGTGAAGAGAAAGATAAAACAGGATTTCCAGCACTTCAAAGACCTTTGGTCTGTGCCAGGCTGTATAAATCTACATCGCTGATATGGCTGTATCTGCTGGCTCTGCAGGTTGCACTATGTCTCGTTAGAATACTAATGTGTTAAACCACATTCATGTCATACATCAGGCCTGTGGTCAATTAGGCTGGATATTGATCATGAATAAGCAGTATTGCCATTAATGGTGTCTACCTCTGGTCAGGAGTGAGCTGATCCAGCTGTTATGTGAGCTGTCTGGGGATTAGATCACTCTGACTCTCATTTCATTCTGATCATAAGCCTTTTGATCACATGTAAATTGGTGGATGCTTTTATCTAGAGTGTCTAGAGTGCATACAATTTTATAGAACGGGTGGACCCCACTGGTAATGGACCATTTACCCCAGATTTAGCATTGCACTCCTATAACATTGTCAGACCCACGATGCACAGTTGAAAAAAAAGAAAAAAAATCAATGCAACAGAACCACAGATCTGGTCATTTTCCATTCCACGCATGCTCCTTTATTGTCAAAACCTGGCGCCTACATTACCCACAAGGCAACTCGACCACCANAAAGGCTTTACACAACTTCACATATGCAGTAATCCTCCCCATGACTAACAGACTGATGTGTAAAATAGGTGAAGCTCCAGTTCCACACTCAGCATTGAGAAAAGACATAAAATCATAATTAAACCATAATAAACTATAAACAATAACAATAGTGAACCACTAGCCCACCTGTCTCTGGCTGGGCTTCAAATCCAACGAAGACTTGTGGGAGTGTCTTCTCCGGTGAGAGGGGGATCTGGGATGTGGAAGTGGGATTAATTTTAAGGATGTCCACAGTATCTGATTGCAAACGGAAATTCAGCAGCTCTTTGGACAGCTGGTGGTAGTGTTCACTCTGTGACCTGCATTTCTGCTCCAGGTCACGAACCTTGACCTTTGATGGACGACGAAGAGAGCAGAGAAGTGCGGTAATGGCAGAGAGGAGGGAGTGGGAGAAAAAAAAAGACAGAGCAGGAGGTAAAGAGTGAAACATGAGGGAAAACACACACACACATGGTGTGTACTTCATCACATGTAATGTTCAGATATGGATTCTCTGAAGAACTGCCAACGTTTCTTCTATTAATGCCGATCAAACGCAGAACCAATTAGAAAAGGATCCCTAAAGAGCCGTTTTGAGCTTATAGCAGCATGTTATATTGAAACCACTGCAGTCTAATCAAAGCCTATGGAAGTGTAGAGTCATCTGCACTGCTGCAGCTGATACATAACACTGCTAAACTCTGATAACAAAGCCAGACTACTGCAAAGAGTTAAGAGGATTATCAAACTTACAGTATACAGTAGACATTAACGATGTCATATCACAGATATCATATCAGAGGAAGTCAAGGAGGATGGATGGGGTGTACAGTGAGTATAGTAGTACTCATTCAGTGCACATATGGATTCTCAATTTTGCACAAAATACCCACTAAAGGCTTTGAAAGCTTTAGAGATTTGCTGAAACTTCACACATTTGACTGAAAGAAGATGAAACTAATCAGGGAGGAAAATAAATACCTGAAACATTCTGTCCTTATTGTCCTGTTCAGACAAAAAGGAGGGAAACAGGAAAAAAAAGTAAAGAAAGAAGAGAAGTTTAAAGAAAAAAACATACTGAGGATAGAACCAAACACCAATAAATGCCATTGTAATCGATGCAAAGGAGGAAAAGAGAAATGCAAAGCAATAATATATTTATCAGTGCAGATAAATATACAAAAGCAACACAAAGTTAAAGTAAAAGGAACTTAAAAGAACTGAAAAAGCCTGACAAGCACAAAATGATTGAGGACTGTGGTTTCACAGAAAACAGAATGCAGAGGTTTCTTTGTTTGTTGACCCTACAGACAGTGGAGCTGTGTTGAAGTGCGTGTTTGCCCATTAGTGTAGAGAAACGGGCCTGTGCAAGAGACTATAAATTGATTCAGTGGATTTGCAAGAAAAGAAGTAACTCCTCAACAGTGGAGTTTTCATTTCTCCGACCAAACTCTTGATGTTTGTCTGAGCCAAACTCGGGCTGCTTGCTCAGTAAAATCGCATTAAAGCGCTTCAGATGGATAATAACATGACCTCACTTGAACTACACTCAAAGGAGTCTACACCCTATTCTCGTGACAAAAGGATTTAGAGTGAAATGAGGAAATTATTTCGAGTAGATGAGCCGGTGACAAGCATCTTAAAGGCTGCGATGAAACACAGCAGGTCAGTGATTTGATCGTAGGGAAATTTACCAAAGTATTCAAGGTCAGCCTGGATGCAGGATTAATGGGATGTGCGAGCCTGCTACTATTGGAGTAATATTTCATACAACACAAGTACAGAAAACCTACAGGAAGAGGTAATAACACAACCGCAAACACAGAAGCTGAGCGACTGTTTGTTTTAAACTCTCTGATGTGTGAGTCACAAACTGGCGTGGAGTATTACTGAATAACCTGCACGCTGTTACAGCATTTGTTCACAGCTACTTCTGGGCAGGAAAAAGCCAGCGTACTGTCTGTGGAATTCAAATCTGAGGGCATGATTTATGCCGCACCACCTGTTTCAGGGCAGAGGGCAGCGGCCAGCACCCTGACGGTGTTCCTACAGGTGACGTCTCACTGACACTCAGAACGAATGACGTTTTCTTGTGGAACTTGCGTTAAAAAGAGGATCCCGAAACGTGACAGAAGCCGTGAGTCGGAGGTTTAAGTCTGAGTTTTCCCAACGGGTTCTGGACACAGTCAGGTTAAGGTTTGCCTCATCACACTCATGGTCCACCCTCACAGGTATTGTCACTTATTTGGCCTGATCAGACCTCTTCTCAGGGCTGTGTGGATGCCTGCAGGCTGTGCTTGATCAACATTGGTTTAATGTCTTATTAATACTGTTTCACCTGTTCACACCTTTATCATTCTTATTAGAGCTGTGTCCGAAATCACTCCCTCATTCATTCATTCACGACTCAAGCTTCGGATTTTTCCACTTGTTGGATCGTGTATAGAGTTTGAAGGATGGAGTCTTTTTTTTTATCCTAAAAACCAAAAATATGAATGCAAATGTGTAAGGACTGGTTTAAACAGAGTGTTTATCTGCTCTAATTTAAGCTGCAAGCCCAGCTAACTGCCAAGGAGCACATCATTAACTGACTAATTTGGTATTTTTCAGGTGACATGTTACCATAAAAAAACAACTAGCACATCCACTGTGTAGTGTGTCCTCACTGTGTTGAAACAGGTCCTGGATTCTATCAGAGTTTAGGCTAACGTTAGCAGCCCTGTCCCAGTCTTTACTGGATTTGGGGACGTTTACACTCCAGCATACCCAGCCAAACATGTCACCTGACATAGCAAAACATTTGCCACAAAAATGAGTGGTGAATCCTCATCCTAAAAGTCTCTTATATAAAGGATTATATTAGCATGAAATAACAGTCTGATCTAACTACTGTAGTTCTCTAGAACAATGCTGTTTCTTTATTTAGACAGATCATCAACTGGTGAGGATGCTGACTGTTTGTCTGGGACAGCAAAAGTCATCATTTGCCAAAGACAGCAAAATCAACGTTTGCCTGAAGCCTGTTTTTACCTGAAACCTCTACCTGAAATCAAGTACGCATTGTTTCAATAATTCCTAAAAAATTCAAGTGGTATATCTGCCTTCGTTGTCACTGCAAAAGAACAGAAAGCTTGACAGGCGTAGCAACAGTAACTAAGCGGGGCGGGGCTTAGCGAGCAGTCAATTCCCAGCAGAGATGCAATCAGCCAGAGTAACGGAAAACACCTGTGTGAGTGCAGAACCTTTACAACGTGGATTTTTTTTTTACAGATTAAATGGAATCAAAGGAAGAAAAGTACATTCATTTGACTAATAAATACTATTTTTTTGTGTGTGTGTAACATTTGGTGGACTACTTTCTTCTAAAAGTTGTTATTCAAGCATGTTTTATTTGAACTTTTAAATACATTAAAATGATATGCATTGTTTTATAGTTGGCATTGTGGGACCCCTTATTGCACATCTGTCTAATACTACATGAAACATCCTGAGGATTGTGTGTTTTATTTCATCAGCTTCAAACAGATCTAAGCTATGTTTAAGAAAGGTAACGCTGAAGTAAAGCTGGTCACAGATCTGTGTTTGTTCTTGTTACTGTACCTCTAACAGGTGTACTGCTCCCTCACGCTCTTGGTCAGCTTGAACCCGAGCTCGCAGAGAACACACAAACACACAGTGACAGCTGACACTGTGATCACAGTCCATGAGGTAGAATAGACAGCACACAGCTGACATACTGTCAACACAATACCCTGGCAGAGGCTCGCTGGTTGATCACAGCTCTGGAACTGGAAGAGATGCCTACTCCTGATGGCGCAGCTCTGACGAACAGTAATGGATTTATTTTGGTGTATGTTAGTGTCTAAGTAGTGGCTGGTAGCAGACGTAAAAGCTCAGTTTTCAACATTAAAAACCTCTTTCTGAAATTGAACAAATTACTTAGCCTCTGTTTGACTGTAAATGACTTCTCTTTGAACAAACACCAACGCAAATACAGGACAATAAGCAGGTGCATGCAGACAACCGACAGAAAAACCTCACAGATTTTTGAGGAAGCAGTCACAATTCAGCTCCTTTATCACCATATCAAAGCCTGAGTGCTCTAGTCCAGTGGGTATTTTGAGAATATTTACATATCACTCATTAGAATAAGATTTTGAATGTGCTTTTCGTTTCATCTTTGTATAGTGCGTAGACAATTAACAGTAAAACAGTAAAGGACAAAGATACAGCAAATAAAATGTTTAAGACTACATATTTGTTCTCTTAACAATTAAAAAATGGTGGTGAACATCAGGGATTTGGGTGTATTTAAGACACAATGAGGTCAAAACTCACTAACTTTTACATTTGAATATACAAGCATTAATTTGAGCCACAGATTTGGGCCAGACTTGGTAAAAAGTAAGGCAGATAATTTAACATATTAGACATTTGAACAGCCTCAGAAGTATCAAAAGCATCTGTAATTTAAATCCATTCGTCCCTTATAATTTAATATATTTGAAGAATATATCCCTATATTTTAAAAAGGTACCAGACACAATACAACACCTAGAAAGAATATGTCTTCACACTGAACGATGTTCACAAGGTGTATAAATATATCAACAACTAGAAAGGCAACATTTTTAGCTGGGAGCCTTTCATCACACTATCAAACAACAGGAAAGGTGTTCCAAGCTGAAACTGCATTTCTAATAAAATCTGCTGATTTCTGGACATGTTTCTGATGTGTTTATATTTTCTGATACAGTAGCAGCGATTCAGTGACAGTGATTCAGCACAAACTTGCCACTGACACATCAATTGCTGAACAAGGAGCTTCAGTTCTTCACCGCTCTTGCCACAAAACCAATGACCCAGGAGGGTTGTGTCAAAAGAATAACAATTAAGCTTTCCAATGACCAATTTTTCTATTTTTGCCTTTATCCACATGGCCATACCTTTTGCAGTTGATTGATCTCCTTCTGCTTGGTGTGAAGGGCCACCAAGGCTTGCTCATGCTCTGTCTGCAGCTGCTGCTTCAGCTCTACAGCCTCGTGCATATGCTGGGGAGAAACAGAGAGAGGGAGAGGATGTGGTTATGATGAAGGATGTTCTCTAAAAGTTGATTTTGTGCGTAAGATCTCTCTCTATTGATGGTGACAGATTCAATATAGCTAGACCTTGAAAGCCTGAACAATTATCAGAGTATTGCGTCTGCTATCCCTGGCACTGTAGGGAGGGCGCATTCTGCAGTGGGCTGGCTACCACCCTGGCAATGAGCCTTTGAGGAAATTGAACCCAATCCACCTGAATGGCAATTAGCTGCAGGCAACTCTGCATTCTGACGTTTGTGGGGGAAAAAATGCACACAGATTATCACATCAGGATTGTGAAAAATATGGCAAACAAGTCAAGGCTAGCTGTTTCCACCTGTTTCCAGTCTTTATGCTAAGCTAAGCTATCGTCTGCTGGCTGTAGCCTCATATTTGCTGTGCAGACATGAAAGCAAGTAAGACTATTTCCCAAAATGTCGAACTATTCCTTTAAAGAATTTTGCAATCTCAAGCACTCGAGTGTTGAGTTCACTGTGGAAGTAAAGTAAGTATAAAGAGTGTATGAGCTTTTTATATAATTTGTAATGTTTATCCATCAGATGCAACCTACTGTATACTCCGAACTGGCTCACACTAAGTTGTCACACACGG
Organism: Oplegnathus fasciatus; assembly: GCA_003416845.1. Classification (NCBI taxonomy): domain Eukaryota; kingdom Metazoa; phylum Chordata; class Actinopteri; order Centrarchiformes; family Oplegnathidae; genus Oplegnathus; species Oplegnathus fasciatus. The sequence goes on along the minus strand of NTHP01000502.1, from coordinate 295,170 downwards.
TCACCCACGCTGATCCCAAATCTACCCTTTCCCAAATTAGCCGAGTCATGACTATATAGTATCTATCCACTGAGTCACGACCAGCTGCCACATCTTGCAGAAACAGAGTTAAGGCCATAAGATGTTTCTGCAGGCTTAAGAAGAAAAGACAGCTTAGAAAGCTCTGACATTCATCATTTTCTCTCTGTGTTCTCTCTCCCTTGAAAAAAAGAAAAGCCTCTTTACCTCCCGGAGTGGCTTCGAGGTGTCCTGAGCAGGCAGCCACTGCTTTGCATAATCAGAGAGAAGCTCTAAGCTGCAGAGGACCGGGCTGGCTGAGGGGCTGTCACTGGAGCCTTAGTGAAAACTATTTTTTTTAACCCTTGGATATTCGGGGAGGGCTTGATGAACTCACCCACATTTACAGCAAACATCCTATGATGTCATGCAGAAAGAGAAACAGACCTTTCCTATTACTGACGCCTGGGTGCAAGCTCCACGATGTGCACTGCTTAGTTTGAGGGATTGCCCTCTTCGATGACAACTGTAGGTCGCTTTTATTTAAGAGTCACAATACATTTGTCTTGCGCATTCCCCTTAACACCTTCTTGTATGACAGACAGGCCCAAAATAAGGTGTGGTCATGCTGACTCATGTCTTAATTCCCCCATAGAAATGTGACAATAAGCCTTTTTTGTTACCAAATTATATAACTTTAAAACCAAGATTGACAGTGCTGTATCTCATTAGGTTTGACTGAAGAGCCCTTTTAAAAAAATCCAGTCTGTCTTTTTCTGTTTTGTTTTTTTCATGTTGTGTTTCCTCCATCTCTGCTTTCTCCACCCACGTCGCCCTGTGTAATTTTCTCTAAATAGTCTCTTTGTCTTCATAATCAATACACAATAAGAAAGTGACAAACCTTTCTTTGCTGTATTAGGGAGCGGGTCAGTTTTTCTCAGATGGGTACATTTCTCTCTCAGATATCCTGACAAACAGACAATCGATAGGAGATGCAGGGAGGCGAGGATTTATAATGAGAGTGCCTCTCACGGCGCAGTGAGACTGTGTCTGATTACTATTGGCAGACCATAACACGATGAAAAAAGAGCCTCTCCATGAAACCAATGACACTTCACCTCATGAGTTGCATCACTTTCCCTCTAAAGTTTTCGCAGAAAACAAACACACGGGAGATGGGAATATTTCCAAAGGAGGAGGCGAAAATCAGGCCTGAAACATCTCCAGATCTGATGAATGGTGAGAGCCAAACAGAACCACTGACATGAACGAGGGGTGATTTGAGTGAAGGTGGGGATGCTGGAGGAATGTAGTGAGATATACAGTATGTCAGTGGAAAAGTCAGGTGTAGTCAGGGGCAGGAAAGGAGGATAAAGGGTTTAGTCTTGGGGCTTCCTAATTTTTTTGCTTAGTCCACTCAGCAGCATGACATGTGCAGGGTTTACCTTGGAGACATATTGCTCAGTGGTCCTCTCCATGACAACGGGAGAGATGAGGAGGAAACTATTCCACATTTATAGTATCAATCCCTAATATATGAAAAATGGCAAATTGAAATCCTTTGAATTGAAATCCTTTGATCAAGTAATCCAAGAGTTTAGTTTCTTGAGTTAAAACTCACCACTGAAGCACTTACTGACAGGATTTCTGAGTTCTCCCTCAGTACTCAAAATTGTCACGTTATCTGGAGCTGGCCACATGACCTTTCTTACTCCACATGCTCCACCCCACAATTAAAACTACGACAGCACTAAAGACGGTTCAGGAGAAAGACTCAAAGTTGTCATTTAGGGACAGGATTTGCCAAACTGTGAAGAAGTTATCAAAGGATACTGGATGTGTGATTGGTCAGAAAATGAAAACTTTTTTCATGAAACTTGAAATTATAATATGAAATATATTCTACCGTGGAGAGAGGAGACACTGAAAGATTTAGAAATAGCGGGATGAATAGAAAGATGAAGAGCTGGAGTTCCCTCAACATTAAAGTGAGACTTAAGTGATATTTGTATTTAGAGGTACGCCGGATGAAAGCAAACGTGAAAGGAGGGACGTCTCACCTTTAGAACCTGTTCCAGGTTCTCCACTTTCCCTTGGAGTTGGCTCCTCTGCTGCTGGGCCACGTCTCTCTCCTGGCTCACTACAGCAAAGGTCTGTCTCAGCTGGTCATAGTCTGATTGCACCTGCATGAACAGGAAGAGTCCAGATGCAAGGAAGGGAAGAACAAGGAAAAGAGCAAAGAGGAGGTTAAGAGGATTATTAACAACCTGGATATAAATGCGTGAGCGGAGACACAGGCTAACCGAGAAACACAACAAAGTGAGGGGGACACACTTTAATTTTCTCTGTTTTACTTGAAGATTTTCAAAATGTGCCCATTATTCTGTTTTTTTTAAGAGGAAAACAAGCATGTAATTTTTATGAGGTTTAGTCTTGCAGTAGACCTACTTTTTACATTTATGAATAGAGGCTGGATTTTTATTTTTTATTTTTTTGGGCTAGAGGGTTGATTAGGAGTTCACAGTCTGAAGAGAAATTAATCAGCACATTTCCATTTAGCCTTGATGAGACAGAGCTGCTGACTTGAGCGTTCTGCCTCTAGTTCCTTCATCAGTCAGAGGCCTCGAGCTAAGCCGGTTCCTCTGACGGTGGCCTCGTGGGATCGAGCAGACCATCCCTCAGCCACACACCAATCATCTCATTAACTAACATAACAGATGAGCACACAATTGATAAGCTCGCTTACTCAAAGTGCACAAAACTAGACTGTTGCAAAGGAAGCGAGTTCATTCATATTGTGGAATTTATGGCTGGAGCTGGAGAGGGAAGCTCCACTACCATCTGAGCTATATAACACGGGACAAGCAGCATAATAATAATTATAATTATTATTTTCAAGTGGGCTGTAATAACAATACATTTTATTTAGAGAGCGCTTATCTAGATACTCAAAGATGCTTTACATGATAAAATAAATTAGGTAAATAAAAGAAACTTCTAAAACTAAAATACAATATAAGCGCAGAGAGAGCTAAAGACATAAAATCAAACATTAAAAACAGCCATCTGGTAATAAAACCTTGTGTTTCAACATGTATTTCAGTCTTCCCCTTAAAGATAAATAATTGTTTTTAATGATATCACCATTTTCTTGTTTCCCTTCTCTTCCTCTCAGGTACTGTCCCTCTCTTCCCTTTTTCATCCCTTCATTCTCTCTCTATGCACAGTCCACTACATGTCGCCTATATCTTTGCCCTCACAAGCCAGTCACGCTCATTCATACCATCTATCTGGTGGGCCTGGACACACTTTTGCCCCACTTTCTTTTCATCTCTGTGCCCACCTTGTCGGCGCACAGATGGCATCTTTTTGTGTGGCATGGTGGAGCAAAAAGCTCCGTGCTGCGTCCGTGGACACGTGTCAAATCTGCCCCCTCTGTGAAAGTCACTATTAGCGCCAGAGTAGCTAATCGCCTACCATCACAGACTGTCTCCGTCTGGGTCTGCGTGCGTGTTTATGTATGCGTGTGGGAGTGGGAGACTCTGGCCGACTGTGCCAGTAAAGACATAATGATGGGAAAGGAAATGTGTGTATAAGATGGAAGACATGACATTAATACCACATGTGTACATCCTGTGTGTGAAGAAGCAATATGAAGAACATGAAGAGGCAACACATGATATCATATGTGATGATGATAACATGGCCTCGGGTGTATTGATCGGTACAGATGAATCACAGATTCCAGCACGTAACTGATGTTACAGCCATTTATAAGACATTGTGCATGTGACACGTAGCCCCTATATCACCAGTAGTGCAAAATAAATTTTCCCATAGATCATGGGCCTGGTTGATCTTCACTGTGTGTGTGTCCTTGCAATACATGCTTGTATACTGCATGTGTGAGTGCCATACCTGGTCATACTTTGACGTCTTCAGGTGGTGGTTGATCAGCTCAAGGTTCAGACGATTTTTCTCCTGCAAGGCAGCATGGAGCTTTGCTTTCTGAGGAATAAACAAGGGAAACAAAAGGAGAGTTCAGTGTGTTTTTACATTATGATACATTATCTCCCTCATTGCAAAGACTTTTATGCCTGACTGCATCATGCATGCAAGCCACACAGCGCAACTCCATCTTAAAACTATTATATAAGCGACAGATGAAAGACTCAGGTTAGCGCCGATCCCTCCCTCCGTCTGTATGCATGTGTGTGTGGGGCTAAGCTTTTCTCTAAGATGCTGTCTGGAGGACAAAACCCACAGCTGCATACTGTCACCCTCCATTTGGTATGTGGCATTAGGAATGGAGGGGGAGAGCTGAAAAAG
>NTHP01000502.1:249761-267627 GCA_003416845.1 Oplegnathus fasciatus | reverse complement strand
GATGCCCATGTTGGGAACCACTACACAAAAGCACCAAATGTGTATCAATCCACAGCTTAAAATAGTCCCAGACAAATGCACTATTTATGCCTTTTTGAGTAATGTTTACTAAAAACTACAGTGCCCAGCTGTTTTAGGAAATTATTGAGCGTTTAAAACATAAAACTGTATATTTGTGACCTGTTTTTGTTGACCTGGATTAGTTTATTTTGCGGGATTTGTTAGAATATAGAAACATATAGAATAAGACCAGCCTTTTCCTTTAAAAATAATGTTGACTGAATGTTGGTGACAAATGCCAGATCTGGAAAGATGTATTGGATTATAAAGCAAAGTTAAATTTTTAATACCACATAGAAGGAAATGTAATACTTGCTTCACCGTGACCGAAGTATGAAAGTATGATGGAAAACTAGTCGGGACGATATGGCAGAGATGAATTATTATTATTATTATTATTATATTACTTTTTAAAGTAGTTTCCAGCAGTATATAACAATATTTTAAAAAAATATAATTAAATTAACCCCACCCTGGACCTGGATAAGCTTCCAACATCAGTATTTGCTGTTTCCTTGCTGAAACTCCATTTGAACATGTCAAATGTCAAAGAGGTTCTGTTTTTACCTCCATCTGTCTGTTCATTCTCCTGGATTGTTTATTTGTTGGAAAAACATCATGAATTTGGTAGAAATTTGGTGAACTGTCGACAGAATTATTATTATCACTCTTTTAAAGTAGTTTTAGATATTTGTAAGATTATTTTAAAGATATAATTAATTAACTTAACGCAACCTGGACCTGAATAAGCAGTATAAAAAGGGTGGATGGATTAACCAATTATAGGTTTGTAAAATTTCCTGACAGCCTTTAATCAGATACAAAATAATTTATAACTACTGTAACATTACTGCCTACAGCAGGCAAGAGAAAATATGTAAGACTTAAAAATTGAATCTATGACTTTTTAATACATTCTACGGCCTTTTATTTTGAGGAAAGTGAATTCAAAGCTTTATTAGACTTGTAAATCTGCAGATACGCTGTAAAGGAATCGATGTTCACTTTTAACTTTTAGTGTGCTTTTCGAGCTTTTTCCATCATTTTTAACAGCAGCTTCAAACCTCCTCGCTAAAAGGAGCCACTTGTGTTCTCAACAAAGTCATCAGACGTGTTAACAGGGTTAATAATACTGTAATAAAATATAACATTTTGAACAGAACAGTTATAACAGATTAATGCTGCATGGATACTTTACCCTCTTTTTAAGTAGTTTGTGTTAAAACATTACATGATTTCATGGTGTAAAAAAACAAAACAACACACAAAACCTTTGATATACAGTCATAATTGTACATTATATTCCTTTACATTGAAAACAGTCCATAACAATTCTTTTCATCTATATATTCTATTCAGGTTTATTTTTTCTTTTTAGTTTTTCGTATATTTCGCCCATAAATCAAAGCTGTAATGTCATCCGTGCAGTCTTGTGGCCAGTGAATATTTGAGTCTTTTCAGTCCAACCTTTAAAGTGAAGTGCAGACGTTTGATGAGTGAATCTTTGTGGCTTGTATGTAAAGGGCTGCATATGGCAAAGAGCTGGAGCGATGAAACAAACAACAGGCTGGCGTTACATGCTGAAGATGGCGCATGTTGCAGAAACTGAAATAATCCTGGAGAAAACCTCAAAACAGTATTTCAGGGGAATAAAGAAACTAGTTTTTAGTGTTTGATGATGTACAAAAGAGGTGAAAAACTGCACTCAGGTTAGTCAATCACCTCATTGTGCTCACTATCATGGAGGCCAGTGGAGGTAAGAAAAAAGGTCTGGAATACAAATGGAAAAAAATTCTGAAATTAAGTTAAAGTCGATAAATTCACATGTGCACACACTCTGAAAAGCTTGTGGTATCTAATATATGGTGTGTGTGCTCTTAGATGGATTCAGCATCAGAAAAATACCAGCAGTTACACACAATGTGAATAATTCTTTTTATAGCTGCAGTTTTTTTTGCCGTTCTACCTACTGGGTGGACAGAAGGCTTAAACAAAATGAGATTTTGACGAAGATTAGTAAGCACTGGTGATATCTCATCCTGGTAAAACAAATAGGACAAAATAGGAAAATAGGAAAATCAGTATTTCAAATCTGTTTCCTAACTGCGTGGTGCCAAACTCTGAACAAAGTAGATTTCTTCAAGAGGTTTAGTTTTTACCTCCATCTGTCTGTTCATCTTTCTGTTTGTTTGTTAATTTGTTGGCAAGACATCATGAATTTGGCTGAAATTTGGTGAACTGTCGACAGGGTTAGGTTAGATTTTGTTTGCTATATTATGCTACATTCAAGTGCTATAGGAAATTTTAAATCAGGGACTTTAAAGTCAGCTGCTAAACAGCATTTCATTTTTATGCTATTACATTCAAACTGAGAAGACAACCAGTAAACACACAGTACTGGAACTGTTAAAACGCTGGAAATTTGTGGCCAGTCCCCAAATAAATGATGTTCAGTCTATCAACCTGAACAAAAAATGAGATTTTACATGCACAAGTTTCTTATAACCATTTTTAAATTGTATTATTCATGTGCTTGAAGGAATACTTAACAAATTTGCAATGCTGAGAAATATTCTTATTTGCTTTCTTTCTGATAGCGAGACGAGAAGATCGATATCAATCTCATGTCTGATCTGGATTCAGGACACAGTTAGCTTAGCTTAGCACAAAGACTGGAAGTAGGGGGAAACAGCTAGCCCGGCTCTGTTCAAAATTCAAAAATACGCCTACAAACACCTCTAAAGCTCTCTAATTAATAAAAGTATGCACATAAATTTAAATAGAACAACAATTTGTGGTTTTACTGAGAGTTACGTGCTGGAACTATTTCTTGGCGGAAAATAATTTATCCATCCGCCCAGCACTTCTGTGCAACGTCTCCAAAAAATCCCCCTAAAACCATTAACTCTCACTTTTACATTTCTGTCCACGTGTGGATAAAACAAACAAGAAACAACGTGTTAAAGGAGCAATGTGTAGGATTTAGTGGGATCTGTTGGCAGAAATGGAATATAATATTCATAATTAAGTTTTCATTAGTGTATAATCACGTGAAAATGAGAATAGTTGTGTTTTTGTTAGCTTAGAATGAGGCCTTAATATCTACATCGGGAGCGGGTCCTCTTCCACGGAGCCCACCATGTTGCACCAACATGTTTCTACAGTAGCCCAAAATGGACAAACCAAACACTGGCTCTAGAGAGGGCCTGTCGTGTTTTTACATGCATCTGAAGGCCACCGTAGGTTCTCCTACGCGCTTGGAAAGGGAGGGGTGAGGGGAGGGGTATTCAGCTGGTTACAATCTCCAACCTCACCACTAGATGCCACTAAATCCTACAAACTGGTCCTTTAAGTAGTGAACTTTAAGCCGTGTTTCCACCAAGCACTCCAGTTCAGTTCAGTTCGTTACACATTAGAACGGTTTCCATTGTCAAAAGTTGTGGGTGGTACCAATAGAGCCACTCCATACCGTCCGAATCTTCACGCTGCTAACGTGCAGAGGTGTAGTGCTGCCGGAACGACTCTCAGCCAGAAACAGAATATTCCCAGTTCACATTACCCAGTTGAAATTCATAAACGTTTTTTAAGCCTTGAAGATCCAATCATCACTAAAGCGTATGTCATGCAAGAGAGCCAATAAAAACAAAGGGAATGGTCGTTATATTGACATTTAAGGTGTGTCGATTGATTCACGACGTCAACTCATGCATTGAGTAACATGCAAGAAAACATTCCACCTTAAAAGCTGCTGGCAGCTGCCAGTAGCCTTTGAGCAGCACAGTGAATTAAATTAGCTTTTCTCCAGTCTGCAGTGAGCTCACGTAAACAAGTAAAGATGAAAAGGCAGCAAAACATCCTTTCATTTAAGAAACTTTTGCAACTTTTTCTCAGAATGGATGTTTTGAATGCGGCTTCATTTGCTCGGCACAAGTTAGTAAATGAAATCATCTGCTTAACGTTACGTGGTTGAGGCGCTGTTACCGTCCGGTAACAACCCCGCCTACGTGTAAGAGTACTGTCTGTGGTGGAAACGCAACACAGATCTTGGGTTTAGGTACTTCTGGGCAAGTGTACTATATACTATACCAAAGCTACTATACCGAAGTACGTGGAAACACGGCTTTAGAGGTGCTGGTAGGTGTTTCTTCACATAGTTAGGTTAGCTGTTCTTCCTAAATTCTAGTTTTATGCTAAGCTTGGCTAAAAACATGCAACATATAACATTGCTGGAGACATCTGGGGAGGGTAGGAATGGATTTTACAGCCTCTTGTTCGATTTCAGTGAATGTTGCCAAATCTAAAAACATAACCAGTGTGGTGAGAGGACATTTTGGTCTTCAAGGGTTGCTTTTCAGTGCCGTTGCAAAATAAGGAAGTCTATGTTTAGGCATGTTCAACTAATGTGCTAGGCAGAATATGTCTCTCATTCCTTATTGCAGAGTTTTATATGAAGCTTACAGCAGTGAGTCCTGAACAAGACAATCTACCTTCTTGATCCTCAGAGAATCATTCTGGTCACAGTCTTCATGTCTCTTTTCACTTCTTAATGCTTCTCTGCTGTACATTTTCCACTTCACATCTCCAGTGTTTAAGATAATTTATGCAGTTGATTATTATTATAGTAAAAAGCAGGTGAATTGTCCTCAGGTAATTCCACAGTGTCTCTCCTCATAGTTCATAGTGGAACATTCCTAATAATGAAGATAACGTCTTCCACTGATTGTCACACATGCCTGAAGTAGGAGATCAGACATTAAGCCTCCTTTATTGGGCGACGTCAGTGTTAAATGGTCGAGAATCCATCCAGAAGAAAGTCACCGTGGAGTATCATGAAACTTGGCTCATACGACCGAGAGAGCAGGAAGTCTTTCATCACTGAATCCCATCTGAAAAATATCAAACAGAGCGTTTGAGATTCGCCGTAAATGTGCAAAAGATCGATGTGGATGTGAAGGGGACGAAAATCAGTCGACCGTTCCAGGAGAAGAGAAGCGAAACGCACCGTTGTTGTCGTCTGAGTCAGTAGCCAGGTCACTGTGTGTTTGTCGCAGCTCGTTGTACTTCGTCTCCACCTCCTGGAAGCAGATCATTACAACAAAACTTATAAAAAACAGACAGCTAAACAAACAAAATGTGGCACAAAAATGAAGGAATCAATAGACGAATGAGTATTGGACAAAATGTATAAAATGTCCTCTTGATGTAGATTTATGTAGCAGAGACTTCACTTCATTATCAGGCAGTTTCCATCAGTTTATCGCTGAGAAACTAAAGGCCTTTATCTTCGGTAGGTTATTATTAACAAGCAAATATTACAATAACAACAGTGGACTTCTGTGAGATTTATCCTGATACTGTACATCTGTCTGTTAGTTAACACTAAGGTTTCACTATTTAGTGCAAACTATTACTGTTAATAAGGATTTAAAAGTAAGTGTGTAGGAGAAAAATCCATCTGAAACCATCTTATTGATACTTTTGCCTATTATATATATATATATATATATATATTTATATATATATATATATATATATACACTGGTGTCTTGTTTAGTGTTGAGGGTTTTCCTGTGATTTTAAAATGATTACTTCCTGGGAATATATAACTCTTTTCCAATGATTCCTGGGATTTCTCACAATAAAAAAAGTTTGATTTTAAAACAGAATCGCAGATAATTAATCATATAATGACATTTAATCTTATTTTCCAATGTTATTCTTTTATTTTTGTTAGATTACTATAGTATTCAATTCAAGTCAAAAGGCTTTATTGGCATAAAAGTTTCAAAAACAATGTTGCCAAAGCATCAAAATACAATTTGTCCAAATATTTTGGATATTATTATTTTATATTGTTATATATTATGTTATTTATACTATTTTAGTAATTATTAATTAATTATAGTAATTTATTCTTCTAAAAAGTACACTATTTTTAAGGTGGAAAAAACATTATGTCAACCACACAGAATAATTTGATCCTTTTTTTCCGGCATATCTTTACTGATTCTATATCTGAGAGGTTGGCTTATCTTAATCTAAAAAATATTTTGCTGCCCATTTGAACTGTAAACTATAGTTCACATTAGTTGTACAGTGGTAGTACTATAGTACACAACAGTCACAGTACTATAATATCAACAATTTAGCTATGACAGTTGCATAGTAGTGTGTATGACGTCTGGAGAAGGCGCTTTTGCTTCAGTACATTTTCAGTACAATATTCTTCGGTATGCGAATGCACGGGCGCACACAGACACACCCGCACATGCCATGCTAGAAATCCCAGGATCCCGCAGGTAATTTTCACAGAAAACCAGACCGGATTTTGACGAGAATTCCTGAGAAATGCTGGGATCTAATTTTCCCGGCAACAACCCTGGTCAACCAGCAAAAACCAGCAAAACACAGAACAAAAACCAACCATTTTGTGCCTCAGGGTTTCTGCAGGTTTCAACAAGTTAAATTTAAGACTTTTAAGACCCTTTTATGACCGATATGAATCCAATTTAAGACCTATTTCACGTCCATACTGGCAAAAAGAGGACAAAGGATATGAAGGAAAATCAGAGTCCCAGAATTACTTGCAAAGTAGAGTTAACGTACAGAGTGGATCACGCTGGGGCCAGACTTTGATGGTGCTCCCGATGTGAATACAGAACAATATCAGGTGGTGGCTTTTTACAGCGGCTTTATGTTTTTCTGACTTCCCATGCGACTCTAATGCCTTCATAACCAAAGTTCCCAATTTGAGCATTTTCTTTTGAGCAACAAGGTGAAGCTGGCTGCAAATTTGTTATTTTCAGCAGGCTTCAACCGAGCACTGAATGTGCTGTTCTCGAGCCAGATCTCTTTTTGTGCAGAAATATGTTCGTTAAGCTCCGAACATAATGATCTCATTCCTCATCAGATCATCTGCAATATTCTTTATTAAGTTTGACATCACAAACTCGACTACTTCCAGCAAGGATTTCCCACCACTAGTTTGGTTTCTGACAGTCCACGACACTGTGTGTGTGTGTGTGTGTGTAAAAGCAGCTAACGACGACGTGCGCAAATACCTTCAGATACTGCAGGTCGGCCTGCAGGAGGCGCAAGTGCGTCATAAGCTGCCTGCTGAGGTTGGGGCCGCCGCCGCCCCCTGTCTGCGAAGAGGAGGACAGCAGCTTCCTCATGTCGATCCCCACGTCACCTCCACCTCCTCCATCATCATCAGTGCTGCTCTCCTCGGAGCCCCCGCCAAAATCCAGAACCACAAAACCGCCTGGATGGAGAAGCAGAGCAGGCGGAGGGGTTCGACAATAGTTCTTGTTTATTAGAAACAAAACTCTTAAAGGGATAGTTCAACATTTTGGGATATACACTTGAGATTGATACCACTTTCTCATAATCTCTCCGTTAAGCATGAAGTTTCAGCCATCAGAGGGTTAGCTTAGCTTAGCACAAAGACTTGAAACAGGGGGAAACAGCTAGCCTGGCTCTTTTTGACGGTAACAAAATCTGCCTAATAGCATCAAAAACATCAAGTTGCCACTAGCTGTTTCCAGCCTTTATGCTAAGCTAAGCTAACCGGCTGCAGGCTGTAGCCTCATGTTTAGTGGACAGATACCCTCACCGTTGCGTTCAGTCGTCTCAGACAGCCCGGTGTGTCCTGACGGGAGCTGAGGGTTTTCTTTCTGTGAACTTGCAGACGCTCGGCTGCCGTCACATGCAGCAGAGGGCCCCTCGGGGCTCCCAGGCAAAGAGGCGCTCAGCTGACACCCAGGGGCCCCACTCTGCTCTGTCTCCTCCTCTGCCTCTCTGCTTATCATGTGGTTGAAAAGAGCCTGCTTCAGCATCGCCACTAGGACAGAGAAAAATGCGTTACTTTCTGATCTAAATGTCATCTCACAGGCTTTTACGCTATTGTGAGTGCAAGTGAGAAAACATGTTTTTGTAATTTGGGTGAATTGACCCTTCAACATGGAACTTACATGTCCTGAGGGCCTCTTCACCTTTAGAGGAGGGTATGCAGAATGGGTTGTGCTCTTGGTTTTCAAAGGCGATGCCCTGACGCGACCTTTCCTGCAGGAAGGGCAGTCTGTCTGCCAGCTGCCCGTCCAGGAAAGCCTCTAGTTCTGCCTCATCCACCTCTTCATCATCCTCCTCTTCCTCCTGTCTGTCTGCTACGGCCAGCTCCTCTTCCTCGTCTTCTGATTTCATGCCGTCAAACGGGTTGATACTCGGCGGAGCTTGAATGTCTGGAGAAGAGGCGGCATCTTTATCTGGGATGCAGTGAGATTTGGATTCAAAGGGTGACAGTGTACATTTTAATAAAACATGTTTAAAGTTTGTTTTTTTTAAAGACAGGAGGTGTGTCAGCTTCAAATAAAAAAAATCTGCTGAGGAATTGGAGATAAAGTTAGTTTGTGTTCCTGGACACTAAACTTTGACTCAGTGGACGTGGGTTGCAACTAATTACTATTTTATTTATTATATTTGTTTACTTTTCATTACATTTTTTCAATTAATTGACTATTTAGCCATTTAATTGGCTAAAAACAGATATGCAGAGGTACACTTAGTTGTTTGTTGTCAAGGTGATGTCTTCAAATTGCTTGTTTTGTCCGACCAGCAGTTCAAAACACAAAGATAAAACAGACAAGCAGAAAATCCTCACAATTGTGAAGCTGGAACCAGTGAATGTTCGGCATTTTTGCTTGATAAATTACTTAAAGGATTATAATTAATAAATGTTTCAACACTTACCTGAAGAATGGATGTTACCACTTGAGTTGCCGTTGGGATCTTTGCTCGCCTTGGGCATCCCGTGTTTGATGATCTCAATAGCATCGCGCTCAGCACTGAAATACACCCACATTAGAAACAATGAAAAAAAAAAAAAAATCAAACAATATCAGTGAGTAAGTGGCTGCGTTAGTGGACTCACTCAGACTGAGCTGGAGGTGTGACTCTGTTGTGAAGTTTGGCCTTCATGGCGTCGGCACTTTGTGTGATCAGACACTGCCACCTGGATGAACGGAGGTGATACAGCAGGGTGAGATGGAGGAAACAGGTGACACGCAGCCATGTTTGTGCCACGACACTTACGTTCTCTGATCGGACACCGTCTGAGCCATCAGCTCATAGATCTGAGCCCCGTTTTCTGACATGGACAGCACGAACAAAGACTTGTTGTCTGATGAGACAATAACGCAAACAATGATTACATGACAGTAAAAATGAATGTGTGTACAACATTTCCCGGTAATCCATCCAACAGTTGTCAAGGCATTTGACTCAAAACCACATGGTGACGCTAGATTAAAACTTTCACCTGCTGGTAGCACCAGATAAAAAGTCACCAAAGTGACTAAAACTCATCCTCTGGAGACACTGAGTATTTGTGGTGAATTTTAAGATATCTCACTCAAAATCAAACCTGTCAACCTCATGGTGGTTCATGCGCTGGATTTTAGGGAATCACCAAAATCATTGGGGTTCATCCTCTGGGCACCATGAATTTCAGTACAAAATTTTCTGGCAATCCATCCAATAGTTGGTGAGATACTTCAGTCTGGATCAAGTGATCAAGTGGTCTAGGGCCAAAATACATTTCTGATCTTCTGCTACATTATGAACCATCCAAACCTCTCAGGTCTGCTTTCTGTCCCCAGAGTCCAAACTAAACATGGCGAAGCAGCGTTCAGTTTTTATGCAGCATATATCAACTCCCAGAAAACTGCAGGTCAGCTGCAACTCTCAGTTCTTTTAAATTGAGGCTGAAGATTTTCTGTTTGCTGCTGCCTTTTATTAAATCAAATAATTATTTGTTTCTCACACTACACTGAAACTTTTATTCTTGTGTTTTATACCTGTCTTATTCTATTTGAGCTTCTATTTTAGCTCGTTTTTATTTTCTATTCTCTTTGCTCTTTAATGACTGATTTTAATTGTATTTGAGTGTCCTTTTTTTGGTGTGTTTCTTTTGCACTTTGTCTCAATGCTTTTGGTGTCTTGTGTGAAGCACTTTGAATTGCCTTGTTGCTGAAATATATATATATATATAAATAAACTTGCCTTGCCTTATGACGCAGGGGACTAATTCAGTAAACCATAATGTGCGATACAAAAAGCAAAATACAAAACCGAAAGTGAGTGTATTTCTTACCAGTTGCCACCGGACGAACCAAGACAGTGTTGAGTTTGATGATGGGGCTGAAGATGTGTTTGGCGTCGGCGGCACTGGCCGGATTCTTGCCGTGGAATTTGAGGACCAGACGCTCATCCTGTTTCTGCAGCAAAACCAGGATGTCCTCCAGGAGGATTGTGTACAGCTCTGAAAGGAAGACACTGGTGATATAAAACTGTATATATGACGGGTACTGCTGTAAACACTGTAACCTTACTTGTGTATTGTTTTATTCTTATTTTAACCCATATGTTTCCTCTCAGGAATCGGTTTCAGTTCATTGAATTATATCACAAACTTGCTAAAAGAGTTTATTATATCTAAAAGGAACATCCGGCTCAAATTAATTGTTGCTATGGTTGATTTGTTTTAATCTGCACATCCTCCTCTTTATTCATACACTGGTGGAAAGTTTATACTGTATCTTTTTTAATCTTATTCTCATATACTGGTGTGCGTACAGTATGTACCAATTGTCTTGTCTTTATTGACTTTCCAGGAGAGCGGTCCCTCATGTACCATCTTCCTCTTGGTCAGGTCCAGATTCTGCAGGATGAGAGTCAACTTTCAATAAAAACAGCAGTTTCATTAATAACCTCAACATCTCGCCATCTTCCATGACTAGATATTCGTCCATATTGTCCAATAAAAGGGACTATAATGCATCAGACATACATTTACAACTTTTGTTTAATTTGGGGCACCAGGGGAAGACTTAATGTTGAGCCCTATACGTTCAGAGAATCGGGGATGAACTAGTTTCTTACCCTCAGCTCCAGGATCATGGGGTTTTCACTCTGTTTGAGTGACGAGAGGTCCAACCTTCTCTGATACTCCTCCAGCCTCTGTGGATAAAGAACATAACTTTTGCTTTTAATTTAAAAAAAATCTCCAAGCCTCCAGCGTAAACTTAAATACTGCTTTACCGCTAACTGATACATATTTTACAATGATTCAAACGTCTGTACCTGCTTGTTCTCAGCCTCTTTAACGGCCTGGTTGACGTCGTTGAGGATCTTTTTGCAACATTCTCCTGCTTTCTTCACCTTTTCCCTCTCCTCGCCGTCTTCTGTGGGAAGATAAACAAATAAAACAGTTGCTTGATTGTACAACCAAAACGCTGTCGTTCTCCTTGGTGAACCATCTACTGCTCTATTATCAATATCATGAAGCAAAAAAGGCACGCAGTCACATTTACACCTGTGCAGCTTGTACCTGTGTACTTGGCAATATTGTCCAGTAGGAGTGGGTACTTGGTCACTCTTTGCATTTCTACAGGAATGATGTCTTTAAGCTGCAGCCTGCGACACAGGCGGTTGCTCTCAGCTTCCTGA
This sequence comes from Oplegnathus fasciatus, assembly GCA_003416845.1. NCBI lineage: Eukaryota > Metazoa > Chordata > Actinopteri > Centrarchiformes > Oplegnathidae > Oplegnathus > Oplegnathus fasciatus. The sequence goes on along the minus strand of NTHP01000502.1, from coordinate 256,062 downwards.
AGAAAGACAATAAGGAGGGTCAACATCCAGCAGAGAGACAGATCGAATATATAATTACAGCTTGTTATCTTCTGTTTTTAATACAAAAAAGCACAAAAAAATATGATTTTAAAAGATAAATAATACAAAAATACCATTTTCAGTGCAGACACTGGAGTTTAACTGTGTTTTTATAACCTGCTGTGATTAGTGTCTTCTTGCAGCAGGAAATGAGGAGATAAAATATGGGTGAAAATTGATTTAGAACAATCAACTCCTCCCAAACAGTAAATAAATAAAAAATCAGGGTATTTTTTGGTGGAAATCGGACAAAAACCTAAACAATGAGCCTTACATATTCTCTAAATGAGCACATAGAAGTTCTGCATCTGTTGGCCACAGGTGATTCAACAGATGAATATATAATTATAACAAGATTACTGATGGCTTGTAACCAATTCTCATAAACATATTCATTACATTTTTTAAAAAGCACTTTAAGTATAATATTTGTTAAATTCCTTTTTAGTGATATTAGAAAATCTTCACTCAAGGGGCTTTCAGCTGCATCTCATGGTATTCATCTGCAGATGGAGACCTTGTAAGTGGACTTTGAGTTCAGATTATGTTGTCAAGGTCAAGAATGAGCTTTCTGGACTTTTGTCTTCTCACTGTCTCCTCATAATCAGCAAACTTCTTCACACTCTTTTATTAAAAAGAAATTTCGACCAACTACGATAAGAGAAGGTGGAGAGGTTGACTTCCTCTTGACTAAAATATGTTCACTACATCGAGTGTCACTTCCTGTCAGCTGACGCTGGTTTACTGTATTCTGTTGTGCTGACCTGCATGAACAAAGTGAACCTCTGGTCTTTCTTCTGCCTGCTCTTGATGAGCTCCAGTGCAGACGGCTGGTTGCTACAGAAAGTTCCCACGGCTCTTTTTATCTTCTCCTCTTCCTCCCCGCTGAACTGGAATCAACACACAAACACAGAACATTTACATTACAGGTATTTACTGCAGCTACTGTCTTTTACCCACAGCAACTCAAATGCATGAAACAGTATAAATATATAATAGTGGGACATATATATATATATATTTCTAATTTCCCCTTTTTTGTTTTTTAAATTGTGTACACTGTGATTTTGTTGTTGATTTTTTCTGCACACTGTCAGTCTCTACTGGGAGAGGGATCTCTCCTCTTTTGCTCTTCCTGATGGTTTCTTCCATTTTTTCCGTGTTAAAGGGTTTTTGGGGGAGTTTTTCCTCATCCGAGTCAAGGGTCTGAGGACAGAGGGTGTCGTATGCTGTACAGACTGTAAAGCCCCTTGAGGCAAATTGTGATTTGTGATATTTGACTTTATAAATAAAACTGACTTGACTTGCTTTTCTTACTTATTCAGTATGGATTGTAGCAAACTACCACGTGTTAAACTATGGTATTATTTATATTTACTGTATTTTGTGCATATCTGTCATGTTGTGTATATGAATCTTATAAGACATGACGTTTGATTCTATTTTTAGGTTGCCTTTTAACATCTGGCCTGGGATACCAGATGGAAATTAGCCTTTTAGGCTAACTGTGACTCACTTGCAGTTTATTTCTGTTGATCTGTGAGCACTGTCCCTGTCAGATAAATAAATAAAATATAAATAAAATAATAATACATTTTATAAAATGTCTAATATTTTAGTAACTCTCTAATTTGCATTTGCATGCAAACCATGGAGTCCATGATAAGCTCCAAAACTCAGAAGTTATAATAAGAAATTTTGATAAATGCTTCCTTACGAACGCTTAGATACTTGTTGGCTCAGTATGTCAATGTGTCAAACAATGCAACAGTAACGATACCAAAGCACCAAACACATGGTTCCTAATAATCTAATGCTCACACTGATATTTTGTGTGGTAATGCTGACACCAACGCTGATAACTATTTCCAGCTTTTCCCCCAATTTCTTCCCATTTTTTAGTTTAGTAGTTTTAAGTTGCGAATTTCTTCCCAGTCCCTCTTGGTGGAGACTCCTTCTTTTGGGGCCTGGAGAGGACGTAGACTACTATTTGCCTTCGTCAACACATACTGAGTCACCAACTGATTCAGTTTCACAAGGATAGCATAAAAAGATTCACACTGTCCCCTCCTGCTGCCGGGAATGAAACTTCTCTCTGATATCATGCAAAGAAGCTGAGATGTTTCTATGAGGAGTTTTCAGGTTAGAAGAATGGAAGAAATAAAGTCCTGCATGCTGTCCACTTCACTGGCAACTGAAGTAGGGTTTTGGTTCATTTTAGGTTTGGGTTAAAATCTAACATAACTTTCCTATGACAAAGGGTTTTGTACTAAAATGCAGTGCCTAATAGATCCTATAAGTAATCCTACTAAATGCATCCAGTGCTGAAGCTTTTAATGTGCCTCCTGCATGAATTGAAACTGGTCTTACCCAGGCCAGGAGATCATCTGCGATCTGACCGATCACCGATGTCTCACTCCTCTTCCTGATCGCTGTCATCTGCTCTGTTACAGAAACTGTGAAGCAGAGTGAGAAGAAATTCTGAGAGACAAACATTCAGTATCTTGTTGTTGTTGTTGTTGTTGTTGTTACTGACAATTCAGATAACTGCTCTTCATGTTTTGCACAACAAAAATCAAAATAGGAAACATTTTAGCACCGCTGAAAACCGTTGATCTTTGTAATGTCAAATAAATGATTTCATCTGAGTTATGAGTTGAGCTTTCTTATTCTTTTTCACTTGTTGGATTCCAACGTCCTTACAACTTTGATTTGTTTCCCAGCTGCTGTAATAATGAAGTTTAGGATGACAAACTGAATGTGTCAATGCTTTTATCCAGTTTTAGCTGAATTGTTGAAGTCGTTGTGACCTTTAGAAACAAACTCTGTGTCCCTTAAAATAACCTGGTAACCTAAATCCCTCCTGTATTCAGTATTAGAACGTTATACACAGTAAAAATACAGAAATTATGCAGCTTGTACTGAAAACTTAAGTGTAATCAAGGTTGTGGACTTAAACTTGGTGATGTAAAAGCTTGGGCACATCAGAGATGACATATATTTACAGATGTTTTTTATTTGATTTATGCTTCACTGGATAGTTTCATAAAGAGAGGAAAGAGTCAGGAAAGGAGAATAACATGCAACAACAAGTCAAAAGATTTTATTGCCATTTAGTAAGTCGATGATTTGTGCTCATCCCTCTGTGGCATGCAGGGTAGCGGTGTGTGTAAATGACGTTACCATGCAGCTGAATGATTTCTTCCAGGTTAACAAAGATGTGTTTGATGTCTTCAGGGGGGAGGATACCGTCTCTGTTCAGCCTCTGGTAGAAAACACAGTCCAGCACCTTCAGCATCCGCAAGTGGGCACGCTCAGTATAGAACAGCTCTGAGGGGGGGGCAGACGCAGACGTATTTGATTTACTGTATATATATTTTATCATTTTTATATGAAATTTGTGAAATGCTGGTGACTCACCATTGATGACTTCCTGCCGTTTGATCTCCTGTGGCGTTAAGCTTGCCAGGACCCCTTGGCTGACCAGACTCTGCCAGTTCAGAGGGCCCTCTTCACACTCCACCTCACCTCCTTGGTCGTCTTCACTCTGGATGTCAGCTGAGCTCACCGCACACTGCACCTCCATCCTACTGTCAGCCGGAGACAGACGGAGAGAGGCTATTACAACGATTACGGTGGTAGAAGGAAGGGTAGATGGGGAGATTTGATAAAAATTCATGCCACACTCTCTCCTGCTGTGATGGATTATTTGTCCTGTGACAACCAGTGATGTAGATCTGAAACGATTAATTAATCTGCAACTAATTTGATAATCAATTAATCATTTGAGATATTTTTCAAGCAAAAATTATTTTAAAAATTGCTGGTTCCAGCTTCTCAAACGTGTGGATTTGCAGTTTTTATTCGTCTTATGACACCACCCAGACACCACCTAGACACCACCTCGGGCTGATTTTTAGCCATTTTCTGACATTTTATAGACTAAAGGGTCAAAAATAATCAGCAGATTAATCTCAGCTCTCTTGTGCTCTCCAGATGAACAGGTGATTAGAGCCGACATTCACCATCTAATAGGCAAAATTACCTGTATTATTTACCCCTACTATTGGGTATTATAAAAACGAGCAGTTCACATTAAATACTGGGGTCTATGTGTGCAGTATATGTCCACCAGCCTTTGTGAAAAGATACAAGTATTGTTTTGTTTAGTTTTTTTATGAATTTATTAGCAAAAGGTGTATCAGTCTGCATGTTCCATCCCTGCTCATCTAGAACACTAATGCAAGAGAGCTGCAGTAGATAAATAGCAAGAGAGGAAGTCAACAGTCCACATAAGGTGACGCTATCATTAATTACTGCCTTCGTGCAGTAATCACATAGGTTAAAGGTAATTTTTACAGTATATTCTGTTAAAATGTGGAGACATGTTGTAGTTGCTCTAAAGTATGAAGGATTTTAAAGTAGGGCTGTAGGCTTCAGTCTGTACTGGTCACTGGTGGAGTGGGACTAAAAGAGAAAATCCAAATCCTGTAAATACCTGAAAGTCTCCTGGTCTTCCTCCTGTAACTGCTCCAGGTTGGAGGGGCTGAAGTCAAACTGAGTGCAGGTCGGACTGGAGACGCCGTCCTGGTGGTCGCCAGACTGCAGGCCCTCGCCCAGTCTGGGCTGGATGCAGAATGGAGACATATCTGTAGAGAGGAGAGCAGTACAATAAGTCAGTGAGTCAAGTCTGACTTCTGCTACTCCAGAGTCCATTCAAATATCAAATTTCATTTGTGTTTTTGTTAAAAGAACATGCAAATATTTGATTTTTGTTAACTCCAAATATGTGAGTGAATGAATAAATAAACGTCATGACACTATTTTTATTCTGAAGTCGCAACCTTACTGTATGTCATCAAAGTTAATGGCACTAATGACTACGATACTCCTAATGCATCTGTTCTACTCAACAGTTGATCTCCTACGGTCTCACCTCCAGAATAAAGTTGACATTTTTGGAGAAAAACAACAAAAAAAAGTTGTAATAGTGGCCCTAATACTCCATTGTAAACAATACTCCTTCTTAATGGTGGTATTACCTAGGGCAGTGGTTCCCAACAAAAGGGGTCATGAGATGAGCCTAAAGGGTCACAAAATGTTCTTTAACGCAAAAGTCTGTTTATTTTATTTTAAATGCTGCACATTTTTTCTCTTAAGGCCTCTAAAAATAATTCAAATGAAACAAACAATCACGCTTTGACTGAAATGTTGTTGTTGACAACTTATTGACATTCAACTTGTGGCGAGATATCAGAAGAAAAGATGGGAGCCACTAACCAACAATACTACTGTCATATTCCCAATAATATAGTTATAGTAATAGTTACTTGTTTAGTTTGGTGCTTTAGTACTTTAGGATTAATTTGCATCTGTACATTTTTAAAATCTTGTCCCCAGAATCCCTAAACGTGGTGCAGAAGAGAAACAAGTAAATCTTACTGGCGTCTGAGTCTTGTCCACTAGTATCTGAGGCCTGACCAGTGGGCGAGCTGTGTATGGGGGAGGTGGTGGAAGGCAAAGATTGGGTGCTGGAGTCCGATCCCTCACTGAGCTGATTTCCACGGATCCGTCCAGAATTCGAGGCAGAAGAGTCGGACTGCTCAGGGATGCCGAAGGCTGGCTGAGACAGTTGCTTTGGTGACCGCTGCTTGTTCAGCTCCACGGCCTTACCGACTGCATACAAACACACATGTATACAAAGTAGAAAAAACACGGGCAAGCAAACATAAAAATCCACCACCTCACGAACACTGATAGCATCCATGTATTTACACACTGGGATGTACACAAATGCACCTCTTTACTACCTAAGAATTATTTTTATTGCTTAGTACAGGATTTTTAAGACATTTTTTTAATGGTTTTTATTGTTTTTGTACCAGTTGCCTCACTCTGCATTAGTGGTAGTGGGATCTGACTAGTTTTCTTCTTACCTGAAGTGGAATCCACTCTGCTCAGACGTCGAGGCGGACCGAGGATGTTGGGAAACCGAGGCTTTTTCACCTTCTCCTCACCCTCCTTCTCGGGCTTGATGCTCTTCTGCTTGTTAAATTAACACATATGTGCCTTTAAAATATTTACTTGAAGGGCAGCATTTCAAACAGATTGTTTTTAATGGTCTTACCATTAAAAGCACGGCTGAAAATCCATCACATTTCATTTCATGATAATTATTATACAAAATTATTTTGTTCAAATGAATGATTCCAATTGAATTGTAACTGAAAACTAATAAAAT
>NTHP01000502.1:232626-249408 GCA_003416845.1 Oplegnathus fasciatus | reverse complement strand
TAGATAGATAGATAGTTTGCTTCCATGTGTATGTGTGGGTTATAAATATATACAATAAAGCATATTTGTGCGTGTTTCTAAACAAGGGATCGGACCTTAATCTTGGGCAGGAAATTGATGCGCGCTCGTTTATGTTCGAGGCCGCGAGGCTCCTTCACTTTCACACCGAGGTGCTTCATATAGGTGAGAATCACATACTGCATTGTTTGGCTGCAACACGACAGGACACACAAGAAAAAAAGCATTCTTATTGTATATTTAGAAATCTGTAGGGTTCAACTGCAAATTTCTTTATTATACAACACTGTACTAATAATCCTGATACTTCTACTAAAGCTAATAGTTGCATTGCATTCTCGAAAGAAAAGTACTACTGAGCAAAGTAGTGGCCAGTATGTGGCACCTTTCCAGTGTGGCACCTCTCCAAATTGTGACATATTTTCTTGTAATTATGAGATAGTAAGTCACAATTACGAGATAAGGTGTCCAATTTTTTTAAATACAGTATTATTATTCTTTAAAATTATCATACACATTCATTATCATTTCTATATTACATACATAATATTTTACATTACACTGTAGTCTTTTGAGGTATTTTCATGCAATTTAATGTAAATTAAATTAGAATTTAAGCAGTGGGAAGACTTAGTTCAACAGTAAAATACCTGAACAGAAACTAAAACAGATATCACAATGACTGTCTCATCTTACCACTTCTCCTCCTCTGTAGGCTGTGACGTCAACCTGCAGAAGGCAACTCAGGGTTAACACACACACAATCATACAAGCAATATAGGAACTGAGTATATACATATACGTGTCTTTTTGTCTGTATGTGCTCAGGGACTCACAGGATATCCTCTATCTTGGAAAGGATGTGTTCAGCACAGGAGCATTCCTTCTCCAAGGCCTGTTGGTCTTTTCCTTGCTCCGAGTCCAGCTTAGACAGCTCGTCTTCGGCCAGAGTCAGACCCATGCTGCGCTTCTGTCTGCACATAAACACACAAATAACATCATTCACAGGGCAACGTATAGAGACATTACCTTCTCACAACTAACCTATAGCAGATTTCTGCCAGGAAAACTTTCAAGTGAAATCACTGTTGTATATACAGTTGTGTGACTCTTGCCTGAAGTCTTCCAGGTTCTTGTGCAGGTCTGGTAGGAGTGTGTCCTGTAACACCTGGGTGAACTGTTTGCAGAGCTCCTCCGGGATTAACTCCAGCCTCCGCTTCTCTGTGCAGAGACACAAACACACCCAGAATATGTTATCGCATAAAACTCTATACTATAACAATTTAACTGAAATAACTGCATACATTTAAGAATCTAATTAAGATTCCATTCGCCTATTCAATTATTTGTCTGATTCCTAATCTGTGGTATAATACTCTAAACTCAAGGTAGAGATGTCTCTGCAATCCCTGGCCTCATGTTTCCTTACACAGAAATGATTTGAATGAGTTCCATGCAGTGAGGCATACAGATTTTTACATTTGTTTAGGAAAAAAAGAGCACTGGTATCACATCGTTAATCAAAAAATAATGTGAGTTGAGGTGTCAGAACAATATCAGGAGAGAGAAAGTTGGATGGTGCATTTTTCTAACTCATAGCTTTTTCTGAGGCTTTCAACTGTATCTCATACCGTTGCTTATGCTTTTTGTGACCTTCGTCTAGCACCACCGTCAGGTAAAATTTTCAATTTTTGCACAAGAAATAACAATATCTAAATGGCAGACTGCCGTAAAATTAACTTATCACAGTTAAATGGACCCTTTCCGTCTTGCACACTCCATAACTTTCCTTTAGTGCAAACCTCAGGACAAACTGTTGGCTTTGTACACAAAATATCTCAGAATCTATCAAGATTGCCATGAAATTTGTCGAGTACATTCACGTTCCCAAGACGTAGTCCCTTTTTGACTAAAGAGGATACTAAGAGGATAGTTTATTTATCAACCAGTTCCACAGAAATATGAGCAGATGGATCACTGGATATCTTCTACATCCCTTTGTGAAAGTGATTACACGTTATGAACAATTGACGGAAAATATTGTATCATTAAAAACATGAAATAGTTAAAGTCAGATTAGCTACTTTATGGGATCAGTGCTCAACGTTCAATCATGTATCTGTAGCCCACTGATTTGTATGTTGTGGGTAATGTTACCCTGCATGTCTCCCTTTTTGAAGCATGACAAATATGTATACTGTACATAAACTAAAGGTCTGACAATTAAATTTGTATTTCAAAGCATAAATCAACGCAACTTAGACATTTTCAAATTATTATATTTTTATGGCATTTCAAGTTAGTTCATTGAGGAAATCTGAGATACATTTTAGTGCATTTCTATCTCTTACCTAATTCAGCTGCAATTGTCTCCGGCACTGGTACTTTCAGATTCTGGGAAAGATAACCGGAAAAAGAATGAGAGTTACATCAACAAATACACAAATTATTCAATAAGTCAGAAATGTGTTCTAAGAGAAAAGAAACTAACTGAGGAAGAAAAAAGCAAGAGAATAACTTACTGCTGTTCGATCCATAAAGAGTGAGTGGAACTCCATGAAGAAGCGTCGGCTTTCTTTGGAGCTGGTTTGCTTGTGCATGTCAGCGTAGAGATAACAGAGCTAACAGAGGAAAGGGGACAGAAAGAGCTTTATGTTGCTGTCAGTGTGCAGTTCCTCATCTCATTTAGTATATTATACTACCTCAAAACATGAACAATACACATTATCTCATCAGAAGCTTTTTTCAGATCAGCGACGGCATTCCACAAGGATTGATCCTTGGCCCACTTTCATTTATATTAATAAAGTATTTATTCTTATTCACATGCCTTTTTTTCAGCACAGCTTTGTATGTCTATTGTTACACCAATACTGGTGACACCATTATGTACGACAAGGTCTGTGCTCCAAGTCACTTTTAAAATTGGACAAAATTTACTACGATATTCAGTAATTAATTATACTGTTTGCACGCTAAATGGTACGCAGATAGAACTTGTTCAATCACACAGCAAACCTCATAATGAATATATGCTGTAAAATATAATCATGACCGAAGTGTAGCACCTTGTATTGACACGCTGCCCTTATAGTTTGAAGCCACTAGATATAGCTAACGACTGAAATATCCACCCTGCCATCAAAATGTGTTGTATTTTGTATCTACAGGGCTTTACTTCTCAAGCTCTGCCTAGTTAATTGGTTATTTAACTTCTGTACAGTTCTTTGTTTATAACTGTATATATGTAAATTGTATTTAAAGGTTAAGGCTGATAGTATTCTATATTTTTCTTACTCTTACAGTGGATTGATCCTACTAACAAGTATTGCCTGTGTAGCCTTAGACCTCCACTGTTGCCCAAAAACTATAAAAGACACATTAATGAGCAACACTGTTACACAGAGTGACATGTTCTTTCATTAAGATAATCATAGCCACTGTAGTTTATTGTGAGTTAATCACACATATACCTTCCGACTGCTGTAAATACTCACTCCAGCACCAAATGTGTATTAATCCGGAGCTGAAAGTAGTCCCCAACAAATGCACTTTTTACACCTGTTTGAGTAACATTTCCTAAAAACTATAGAGCACAGCTGTTATAGGAAGTTATTAAGCATTTTCTAAAAATCAGACTATATATTTTAGATGTATGTCTGTACAGAAGATGTATGTCTTCAGTATGAAAGAATGGACTTGAAAGTATTGAGAAATGGACTAATACACTGTGGTTTTAATTTCTTCATGACAATTAGAAAAATATGGAATACTGCCGGTATTATCCTTTAAGAACATGCAAAGTCCTTGACACGTTTAGTACACTGGAACAATAAAGTTTGAGTAAAATTCCCTTTCTGCCTGTATAAGAAGTATGGTAACATACAGTGGAATTATATGTGTTTTTCATATTGGTATCAACCCACTGAGCCTGACCAGATTAATACCATGGGTATTTTTATACCTTAGTCTGTATTGTGTGTGTGTTTGCATATATACCAAAGGTGCAGGGTCAAACTGCGAGACAACGTGATGGAGGAAGACAGCGAGGTGAGCCGGCCGAGACTTCAGCAAGTCTATACTCTGGAAAGAGCTGCACTGCCCATTAATCTGACAGAGAGAGAGAATCAGATCAATTCTTTAGACTTTTTGTCAAATGACAAATTCATCAGATTTGCATCCCATTTCCAGGTATTTTTATGAAAATGATATACCAAAATGAACAGACAATCTTGATAGAAATTACAAAACTGAAAAACTTTCTAATTTACAGAAACAACTTGCTTTCAATTCTGGACTTCCATGTGTCACTCAAGGCAGTCAGACAGCTGGGAAACATGCTTATTGTTTCTTTATTTTCAAATTTAAATGTCCAATCAACTTCTTGTCTAATTAGTCCATCAGTTGCTTAGAAGCATTTTTTTAGATACCTGCTCTTGCTGAGAGTCAAAGTAGTCATCTTCTGCTCCGATGATCTGGGGGTTGAGGAGGTAGGGAGGGCTACCCACAATGCACTGAGCACTGGAGTCCTGAGTGATACATTGGCATGGTTATATGCCCACTTGTATTCTATTGAAAATTGTACTTTAGCTTGAACAAAATGACTTCATGGTACTGACATTACAAAATGAATGTAAAAAATCAGATCACAGATATTACCGTGTCAGGGGTGTCCTCGGTGTCAGGCGATGGGCAGAAGTTGAGGCCGTCTCGGAGGCTGACGTCCGGGCTCTGGCAGGGCGTCTCTCTTTTGCCAGCACTCTCTGGGAGGGGGCTGCTGTGCATCTAATACACACAGACAGAAACACACACACACACACAAATTAATACACCCACAGAACAACACAACACTTAAGCCAAATTGATTGTTTAGTCTGCTGGTGAATACTGGGAAATCCCCAGAGATTACAGACTAGGACCATTTCATCCCCATTTATAGAAGTTGTGATAAAAAAGATTGTTATTACAAAGGAGTCTGTGTAAGCAGTATTTTCAGACAGGCTTCCTGTTGTATTTAACATCAGATCCGGGTACTGTTACAATATATTATTAACAATGTTCCCTGGTCAACTGTAGCACCTGATCCATGGTAAATTAGTTATTTTTATAAAAACTCCATAAAACACAAACCAAATACTGTACAAAAAGTTTAAACGGTCACTAAAATTGTAAATAATCACGTTGGCATTGAAGCTGAGAGCTATTTTGAAAAACCTAGGACATCTACCTAAAAATAACTGACCAATCTCTTCTTTATCTTTTTGATTACTGATTGTTAACAGTCAGAAAATAGTGAAATTGCCCACACACGCATCTTCAAATAGCTTGTTCCATCTCATCAACAGTCAAAAACCCAAAGATATTACATTTATAATGATATAAAACATTTTTGCTTCATAAATGACAATTAATTAATAATCAAATCTGCTGTCAATTAATCAGCTAACAAATTAATAAACGAATCCTTTAAGCATCTACCAACACTTATCTTGAGCAGCTGGCACAAAACCATAACACAACTACACTTGACAATGTACAGAGTGCTTCTGGGTAATGTGGTTCACCACTCTAACTGCTGTGATCCGTCATTATACCCACAGAGTTATTGTTGGTGGAGGGCCCGTCGTTACCGCTGTCACCCCGCGAGGACGTGGTCTGTTTCCTCAGAGGAGGCCCGCTGTCCCCTTCCTCAGCTTCACCATTCCTGGACCCCGTGGCTCCATCCTGAAACACACACATGAGAATTTGTTCAGCCTCCGATCAGTTACAATTAACAAAGATCCTGTAGACTAAAGAGCCTGCAGTGACCTGTGTTAATGTGAAGTCTGCGGACGTGACAGGGGAGGTGAAGCTTCATTTATACTTCAGAGAAAAAATGTCGTCCAACTTGATAAAAAGGATGCAAAAGATGAGAGTTTTAATACATTTTGAGAGGTGGTGTGTGTGTGTGTGTGTGTGTGTGTGTGTGTTTCTACAGCACCTGTAATGCTGCTTTGCTGAGCTGCTCCTGCAGCAGTGAAATGTGCTTCTTGGCCTCCTGGATCTCCTTCAGTAGTTTAGGTCGGGCGTTTCTGCTGTACTCCTCCTCCTTTGCCTTTAACACAAATAAATCCCAAAGAAGCCCAGCGCAGTAGACAGAAGCCACACATGAGCAAGAATGTTTAAAGATATTTAATGATCTCCGGACATGGTGATGATGATACAAGGCAGACAAACCACACTCAACATATTCAGGAGTTGGTGATATACTGTATACATAATTATCTTCATAATCACTGTGTCCAAGGAAATACAGTAATTAATATCACAATCTCACTGTATCATACACACACCTGTAGGTCCTGTTGCTCCTTGGATAGCATCTTTTGCAGGATGTCGGCCTTCTGGCTGTGCGTGGTTTTGTTCTCGTCCTATAAGAACAGATACGGTGGAAACACTGAGCCGAAACAGTCGGAGATAAACTGAAAAACACATAAATAATTATTCCTGTAACACTCAAATGTGATTGAAGGGGGCTACATATGGGAAGAGAGAAGTGATACAAATCAGACTGAAAGTGAAAAAGACAAAAAGGGGAACGTGGACATTCATAAATAAATACAGTATATGACTGACTTCCATTTACAGCAATGTTATTTAGTACATTCTGCATGTCTTCAAGTATTTGAACTGAATGAGAAAGAAAAATGGCATTATGACGGCGCAAATAAGTAGATAATTCTAACAAGGAACAAAATATTTACAGGTACACAAGTTTATGATACCGTAGTCTCAAGTTTGACACGTTCAGTGTTACAAAGAGGACAAATTGTTGACACAGTGCAGCAGTTTTGGTAAAAGCATGCGGTAATGGACTGAAACGATGGGACTAATTAAAAATAATGAGCTGCGTGGGTTGTACCAGATAAACTGCTGATATCATGAACCTTATCACGGTTAAAAATAACGTCATTTCAGAAAATTCAAGTTTCAGTTCACCATTGAGATCCAGCAGACCCCACATAACAAATCAGACACAGACAATATGTTACGTTTCAAAGATAAGGAAATGTCTGTGTGAAATTACATTTCCATGCGCTTCTTGAATAATGAATATTGTTATGGAACAAGTGTGAAATTGATTCAGGATTCTTATATTTCTGCATTATTCCTACAGCACTAGGTGATGTGTTCTGTAATTCTAGAGGACTCCCTTAAAATTTGATTTTACTCACCAATACTAACTAACAGACTGAATAACCTTTAAACACAAAGATAATAAACAGGCTACACTTGAAAACACCTTTATAGCCTGTTTCAGAGATTATACTGGTGGAAAACACTGTAAAAACTGATTCTAAGCTGTTCAAAAACACATTTTTCTGGAGTAAGTTCACTTGGTTCATCATGTCATCTGTCTTTACAGTGACGTTAACATACAGGGCCTTATTTTCCTGCTGAGACAAAGACAGCCATGGCCCTTGTAGTTTTCCTCAGAAAGTAATCTTGTTTTTGGTGTCTGCACCTGGTTTGTTCTTGGCTCCAAATGAACCTGCTTGCTGACTAGAGCTGAACAATTAATCAAAATATTATCTAAATCGTAATATGGCCAAGTGCAATATCCAAATCGCAGGAGCTGCAATTTTTTGATAAATGTGTCACAACATACCGTTATAAATGAAGCATCGTGGCGTTAAAGAGACGCCCCGGCCTACAAATCATATTCTCCAGATGTAAGGGAACATGCTTGTTTGGTACAGACTCCAGCAAAAATCACATCATCATCATTTTTATATTTTTTTCAGTGAAAATGAAATTCAAAAATTGCCACTATTAATTAACTAATTGACTCATATTGCAATATCTGAAAATAATCGCAATATGATTTTTTTTGCGTATCATTCAGCCCTATTGCCGACTCCAAACACCGCGACAGGTCATGAACGGTAATCAATTTTCTGTATTTTTCTAATTGATCTGTAACTCACAGACAAATTTAATCGTGAAAATGATGAAAAAGAAAAGGTGTTGGGACATTCGCTGTGTGAACAAAACAAAACCCTGCTTTCTCCTGAGAATCTAAATATTTTTTTCTGTCATGTTTCTGACACTTGCGATCACAGCTCAAAATATTTGCAGTAGTGGCATTATTGGAAGTGTTTACATATATCAAACGCACCCTTTTTAATCGCTTAAATAATGAGACAGCAGATGATAATGGAATAAATCACATTATATAAGTTACTCTAGTTGTTGTAAAACAAAAACAAAACTGCAGATAAAGAGGAGTTTGCACTTTCAGGTAAACAGGCCTATAGTATTTTAAACTCTTTAATCCATCTTTAACTCGTGATATTTATGTATTACTCAGTATTGTATTTAGACCTCAGTTTAAAAGAAAGTTTAAAATGATTTTAACAACAAAATCAGGCACTGAGCCTTTCATACATCCTCAACAAGAGAACTTTACATCAGATCTCATCGGGAAGTCTTGAAACACAACAGGGTTTGTAAGAGCTAAATGTTATGTGAAGAAGTGTTCTTTTATTAAAGAGGAAGGGCTCTGAAAAGTAGGTGTTCTTTCTTACCCCATCAGGCAGAGAGGGGGTGATGTTCTCCTGGGGGCTGCAGGATGTGCTGCTGGTCCGGGGGCTGCATTGCTCCCCACCTGGCAGTGCAGGTGAGTGGGGTGCTGAGAGAGAGGAGGCTAGGCTGACCTCTGCCCCTTCGTCCTTCTCTTCCTGCTCTTCCTCTTCCAGCGAGATCTGAGGAAGCCCCGGAGGCCTCCCCAGCACTGTCAGGGCTACATAGGAACCCGCTGCCAGAGAGGAGTCATGGGAAAGGAATGAAGGGAGGGTGAAGAGAGAGAAGAATGCTGATACATAAAAACATCCAAGCCACCGTGAAGATCTGATCACCAAAACCAGCTGAGACAAAGAGCTCCCTCAGGGCAACGTTTGACCACATAAAAGGGATGGAAAGAACAAAATAATACAATAATCCTGATATATCATGTCATGAATTATATGTTTTGTCCAAGCCAGCTGTACACACAAGTGAATGGAAAAACCCCGAACTTCTCTCTAGAAATGAAATGTCAATATGTATTTTCCACAAGAAATGAAGGTTGTAATAGCTAAGACTCAAGGATTTGTGTGTTTGAGGGCATGTTTGTTTGACTGACACATGTCTCAGCCCGTCACATGGATTTTATATCTCCAGTAAGTAAAAAAAAGCGAAGCTCCAGAGTTTAAAACACCCCTTCAGAAACGTATGGGTGTCACAGAGGCTACATCCATGTTTTTCTACAATCTTTGGCCTTCACACAGAGTGATTAGTAACCACTATAAGCTTTGCTTTAGGGTTATTGTTCATTAGGTAACATTATATTCTTAATGTGCCACGAACATCACTGAAATTCAAATGTGATACAGCATACTGAAGATGTAATTAAAGGTGCATACTTACATTTTATCAGCTTTACAACCTCTATGTGGTTTGAATGCGTAACTAGGGTCCCATTAACCTGCCAGAAAACAAAAAGACTTTTTAACAGTTGACCATGGCGTGTTGCTTAAAGGATAAGGTTGGTGATATTCTATATTTTTGTTATTGTCAACAGTTCCACAAAATCACCAAAACCAACAATGTGTGAGTGAGTCTGCCAATACTTTCTGACTTCCCTCCCCCGTCTGTGGCTCTCAGCATTTAGACCATTTCTACTGAAGATGTAAATCTTTAAAATTAATATTCACAAATATATACTTTAATTTTTTTCAAAAGCTTACATAATTTCTTAAAACAGCTGGCCACTGTAGTTTTCAGCAAATGTTGCTCAAACAGGAGTAAATAGTGCCTAGTTTTCAAATTTTATCTATACATTACCACATTTTATTATTTTACAGATAATTTTTAGGTTACATACTACATCAGCTGTTTTAACCCTTAAATAGCTGGCATCCAGCCTGAGGCCCTCTGGCAGAGCACCACAGGTGACTCCACACACTTGGCCGTTCACTTAAGCAGGGATGCACCAATCTGATTAGGTGAATCATGTCTTGGCCGGACGAGACGAGTAAAAACTACTACTTCTACTACTTCCTGCATGTGCTTCACAATAAAAACATCTTAATGTGAAGGCAGTGGTAGGCCAACATAGGTTGACAATGCCAGTCACAAGTAGCCAACTTCACCAAACTGATTTTTGTAAAAATTGCCGTCAAACTGGAATTGAATCTGTATTCAGCATTGGCAGATTTTAGGTATCTGAAATTGTATCCTGAGAGGAAAGGTTGGATCGGTGCATCTTTACACGAAAGCTAGAGCTAAACGGAGCAGTTTCATCCTTTAAACTCTCTTTCAGACCCAGAGTTCAGCTGCTGATCCTGGACGTAAGAAGGAAATAAATAAGTCTCACCTTAATGATCCTATCTCCTGTCTGAACACCAGCTCGCATTGCAGCTCCATCTACAACACAGACGACAGAACGGAGTCAGAGATGGTGCTTCTACAAGTGTGTGTGTAGTCGTGTGTGTGTGCTTGTCTTGCTGTTTTTGTGAGGACAAATTTTAAACCGACGTAGTGGGGACATTTCTGCATTGTGAGGACATTTTGGCCGAAACTCACTACTGTTTGAAGGTTAGAATGAGGTTTAGGTTAGGGTTAAAGCAAGGGTTGCGATCAGGCATTTAGTTGTGATGGTTAGGGTTACAGCTAGGCCATGCATTTTTTGTCATTGAGGGTCCTCACAAGTATAGAAAGAGTGTGTGTGCGTGAGCCTTACCTTCTTTTACCAGCTGCACAAACACAGGGTTGTCTCCACTTACGGTCAGCCCGAAGCCATTTTCATCTCTCTGGATTATCACACACCGCTGGACAAGACCTGTCATTTGCACACAAATGTGGAGGTGACAAAGATGATCCAACTTTACGGTGTGTTTTTATGTTTTTGTCCAAACAGAAAAGTCCTCACATAACCATGAATACTGAATTTGGTGTTGTGTTTTGCCATAACAGCTTTTGGTAGATGTAGTTTTATAAATCAAAGACTCTTTACTCATTACAAGAGATTTTCAAATCAACATCCAACCCATATGTTTATTCTTTTACATTTCGCATACTGTTTCCAGCGGTAATTAGTTAAAAGCATTTAAAAAAGTGACTAACGATTGAAGTTTCGTCTCATACTTTTTGCCTACAAGAAACTCTGGTGCAGTCACTTGTGGGAAAAATTCTCCACACAGGAAGTGACAAATCAAGAGACTGAAACAGAAAGTTTTTAAATAGAAGTCTGTTCTCTTTCCAACAAAAACTGGACTCGCCAGCAAGAGATCTTTTTCCTCTCTTGTCACTATTTATTCAATATAAAACTTTTTGTGTAAGTTTCAGTAAAGATTTGTACAGGATTATAGGATTAATATATACATATATACAAAATTCATATACAAAATCTTAAATGAGCAAATATGCCAGTTACTCACTATTTTCTCACTCTGTAACATAAAATAGTGCTCATAATAAATGGTTTAAAAGTGCTCCTTGGAGTTGTTTACTTTAAAAATGTTTACATTCATTTTTTTCTCACCAAGTCGTACATATCCTCGAGGCCTAACAAACATTCAGAGTGCATTTTCTTTGCACAAATGTTTACACTCATGTTCGCTATCTTTCAGTCTTCTTCTTCACTGCCTTAGTGGGCGCAGTAATACCCTGCTTTGCGTGTTACCGCCACCAACTGTCAATCAGCAGAAAAACGTTTAACAATAGGCGGGACGGTATTGGGTCGCCCACGTGGTTGGAAAAAACATTGCTCCATAGCTCTATTAGTGGTAAAAAAAAAAATCTCCACAGGATACTTTTAACCATTTATATCTATTATTTATATTCTGTTATTATTTTATATTCTATTTATATCTGTGTTCTGACAATTTGGAAAATCTCATGATCATGTGCCAGGAGCACAGCTAATAATACCCATTTGAATCTGCCAAATCCTTGTGACCCTGTGGAATCAGTGCCTCCATTTGTAAACTGAGTCATTCATATTCCCACACTCCAGCTTCACCAACAGCCTGAAATCTGCAAAATCTGCTACATCAAAGAAGCTCCATCGGGGATGTTCTTCCTGTAGCCACTGAGGAAGTCTAGCTACTAACAATCTGCCTCAGTCTGGTTTTTCCTTTCCCTTCTCCTGAGTGGATAATTGGTTGTCTTCTGGCCTCCATGAAGGAGCCTCAAGACTCCAGGGTGAAGAAAAGGGCAGGAAGGATTAATGTCAACCCTGCAACCCAGGCAACCACCTTAACAACTTGTTCATGAGCGCTGCCTACACCCACACCATCTCTGTTCTCCCCTTCACCAGCCCCTGTGGTTAA
This sequence comes from Oplegnathus fasciatus, assembly GCA_003416845.1. NCBI lineage: Eukaryota > Metazoa > Chordata > Actinopteri > Centrarchiformes > Oplegnathidae > Oplegnathus > Oplegnathus fasciatus. The sequence goes on along the minus strand of NTHP01000502.1, from coordinate 237,037 downwards.
GACTACGGGATAATTCATATTTTAAAAGTTTAAAGCAAATGTACAGCGAAAAGACAAACTTTAGACGGATAACACTGCAAATAACACTAATTTTCCTTATTGACTAATCTGCTAAATATTTTCTTGATCTTAATCAATTATAATTCTGTCTGTAAAATGTTTTAATGGTAGAAAATGACAATTATAATTACCTAGAGGCTAACGTGACATATTCAAATTGCTTGTTTTGTCTGACAAACAGTCCAAAACCTAAAACTATCATATAAAACTTTGAAAAGCAGCAAATCTTGATATTTGAGAAGCTGGAACCTGAAAATGTTTGGCATCTTTTGCTTGAAAAGTGACTCAAACAATTCATCAAAATATCGAAATAGTTGCTGATTGCTAAAACTTTATTTGAAATAATGCAAAACAGTCATTTTGAATGCAGTATAGTTGTGATCAGAACGTTATAAATGAATAAAAAATAAAGAAAACACTGTTATCATCTGTTAAGCCAAGTCGACTCTGCTTGACATTTACAGCGAAAGCTTCACACTGGATCACAGAAGGAATGCTGCAGCAAATTAAACAAAACAATCAAATCGTTAAAAAATCAGGCACTAAAATTAGTGAACAGAAATAAATCAGTGTGTCTCTTACCTGTAGGGTCAAACTCATGTTTGAGGGAGACCGAGGATTTCTCATTCTTGGGCTTCTTGTCTGCGGGGTCCTTGTTGAGAATGCTTGGGGTCCTGGAGGGACATGGAGCAAAGTGAGAACACACCTCGAGAAACATCCTCAAAATAAATTAATACATTTAAAATTTACATTAAACATACAATAAATTTACAATAAAATAATTAAGGATAGATTACATTTTGATATAGCTTTTCAAAAATCCCAAATTTCCTTCCTGGCTCGCTGTTGATGTTTTGAAATTCAACTGTGAATGAAATTTGAAAAGAATTTGGTGATCTAGAGCCACTATTGGGTGCTATTACAATATCAGGGAGTCTATTTTTAAGATAAAAAAGGAGAATTAAATGTAATATCTTGTAAACAATGTTAATATTAAAATATAAGCTCCAAGTGTAGATTATTATGTCTACATGTCTACACGACATGTTCTGTGATGCTGACCCTAAGAGGACTGATGTTATTGGTGGATTGGTGGTCCGATGACCTATGTACGAAAAAGATGGTAGGCTATGATTGGTTGGGTTCCAACGTGCTGTTTTCCATGTCTCTCGGCCACAGTCACAGCACACAAGAAGACTTTATGATCACCTAATTGGACACAGAGTCCATCTCAAAAGACAAAAATACAGAAAAACCTTGTGTGAGTGAGGGAGGTGGGAAGCACGAGTCTGTACATGGGCCTCAGGGTTACACACACAAGAGTGGTGAGAAACACAACTGAGTGTGTTTACAAGAAAACTCCAAATGTATAAAAAACCTACCAGCACCTCTAAAGCTCACTAATTCACACCTTATATATAAGTATAAAAACAACATATTGTGTTTTTCAACGTGGGGTAGGGTGGGGGTTACATGCCGGACCATTTCTTGGGTGGGAACAGTGACTTCCTCAAGTCTCCGGAGGTTGACAACAAGATTGACACGTTTTTTTGTGCAGAGTAATGACATATAATGCTGTAAGGTGGATTTTTTTAACCTCTGGACAGAGCCAGGCTAGCTGTTTTCCCCTGTTTCCAGTCTTTATGCTAAGCTAAGCTAACAGGCTGTTATCTGTAGTTTCATATTTACCGTGCAGACATGAGATCGATCTTCTCATCTAACTCTGCGAGAAAGTGAATAACTAGGCCTCTATTTTCGTCGAACTATTGCTTTAATAATGTAAAAGTGTAGTTCACTTCCAATTCCTGTTTCAGTGCGTTACGTTATATTATCTTTTATCTCTGTACATTGCACAGATTCTTTTTACTTCATACTGTGAACTTTGGCACAGTCCTGCAGAAACTGTACAGCTCTTTCATTTTAAAAACAGACTGCACATATTTTTTATAATATTTTTTCATATTTTTCATTTATATTTATGTTCTTGACTTTTGCAGTACTTGTTTTTTTACTTCCTTATTTTTTTATGTTTATTGTTAAGCACCAATGGCAAATTTCTTGTATGTGAAACCTTACTTGGCAATAAACCTGATTCTGATTCCCATAGCAGCAAGAAGACATTTGGGATGTTGAGGAGTCAAAGATGATGCCTATGTAGGCGATTAGAAACCTGAATAAAGTTATAAACCTGGTTAATATGCTGATGACATGTGAAGGTGGATAAAGTTCTTCACCTTTACGTCAATGAACCAAAACTGTGCAACACACAGTTCATCTCATTTCATGTTTCATTGAGTCCAGATCTTTTCTCATGTGGTCAACAGCTTTCTTTGTCACTCATATAGTGTAGTCAACACCAGTCAATAAACTGGTGGAGCTGATTCACTGATTTATTGTCTTGCTAAGAGATGACACTCCAATTCCTTGAAAGCTAATTCATCCTGTAGTAAAAATCCCACCTATACACAACCAGTAGTATTCTCCAATCATGTCCAAACTATCAAAGTGGAAGTTGTTGATGTCTAATTTTGAATTAAATGGCAGTAAAAAGACCTCAGCAGGCTCCATGTACTCCCTCTTTCTTGGTATTTGTTTAACTGATTTAAAGTGCATATCCCTCGTGGGAGGTGGACCTGATGGTGGTAGTTCATATATTAATAGCAGAGGTTCCCCTCTCCGTGTCCCCCCTGCAGCTCCTCCTACACGTTCCGCAAGAGGGGGTTTTGTTTGTGCTGCTGTTCCTCCCTTGGACAATGGGGGCCCTGGGCTTTTAACAATGGCTCCCACGTCAGAGCCAACTTACTATACTGTGGCTTTGTGGGACAGATTCCCGGAAACGGAGACTAGGGGTTTTGGCTGGGGTCCAGTTTCCTGAATGAGGGAGAAGGCTGGGAAAGAAATGGAGGAGGGAGACGGGAAGGAGGAGGCGCACAAGTGTCTTTGAGGGAAGACAGAGGACAGGGCTGAGGATATTTAAACTTAGCTCGCAGAGTTTGTGAACAAATCTGTCTAAACTAACCTCATGGTGCAGGGAAAAGATTAAATAAATTAAATTCTGGGATATCAGATTTAGACAAATAACAGAAATACAAGATTTGTGTCGAGCTAAATAGTTGAAAATGATTACACCCTCCTAGACACAACAAAGCTGCCACAATTACACACAAAAAGGGTGAAATTATGTCGAATAGGAAAGTATTACCATGTCTTTTTCTCTGAGATTGGAAGGCCCGCTTAGGGAGCCTCCTTGCTGTGGTTGGAGGAGATTAGCAGTTGATAAGACATGGCGAGACAAGGACAGATTGCATCCTGCTCAATGGGTGGCAGCTAAGTTAAGTACTGCTGGATAAAAGGGAGAAATTCAGCTTTCAGCTTCAGATATTTAAGGCACATTCATGAAGACAAGCTTTGGAGATTTTACTTGATTCAGGCCAGATGATTTGTGGCACGACACTGCTGTGCCAAGACAACTGAAAACATAGCTAAGGATTCTTTTCCACGAGAACTGACAGCAGTATGAATGTACTCTGATGATTGGGGGTTACCCCAAAATAAAAAGGTGTGTGGGTGTAAAGAGAGAGTTGTTTATAATTGACTGTTTGCTAAACCCCTTCCCTGTGCAGTAATATTTAAATCATAGCTCAGCAACCGTGATATGCACGACAGGCCTGTTAAGCTTTGGATTTCTCCAGCATGTTTATGCTGTAGTAAGAGTTTTGAGGGGTCTTTTTTTAGCCAACCAAAACCCTAAAACACATGGGAAAATTGTAAGAAATAGATTTAACAGTTGGGGGCAGCCAAGGTTGGCCATTTTACAAGACTAGTGCAGTGCACGTTCAAAATGTGCCGATGCCTTGGTTTTGAGTATCTCGAGAACCGCTCATCCAAACAACTTCACACTCGACACTGCTCTTCCTTGGGTCCTCAGCAATACACCCGCCTAGTGTGAAGTCGTCGAGATAATCAAAGGACAGACAGAGACTCCTTCCATTTATAGTTAGATTCTTGTTTAAAAACAAGTCAAAAAAAGTCAGCTGGAAGTTAACGGTAGCCGGACACAGCGTTTTCAACCAACGTGGNNNCCAGCTAGACAGCTGAGAAAATCTCAAAAACTAAAATCTAATCAATGCACCATGCAAATTGTACAGAATAGAATCTGGAAACTTAGTTAACAGTAGCAGGACGCAGACAGTTTTCAACCAAAGTCAAGCTAACTTCACATTACATACGTTATAATAGCACATTACCTATGTTATTTGATCCACGGTTAATGTAAAAATATTGATTATTGCAGCTTTAAAGAATTGTGACCAAAACATGTACTAAGCGGGACATTTTACAGTTGAAAAAT
>NTHP01000502.1:199528-217327 GCA_003416845.1 Oplegnathus fasciatus | reverse complement strand
TAAGACATTGATTTGGCTCACAGGCAGCTAACCAGCTAAGCTAACATCACCAAAGGTTTTTCAATACGCACTAAACCAAAATATGATGTCTCTCTGCTGGAGGTTCACCCCGCCAACATCTGACGCCTACATGTGAACATTTTAACAATATATTTGAACGTGTTTGCATATTTGTGCTTTGTAATGGGTCGTTGGAGAGTTTGATGAAAGCTAGACGCAGTACGTGCCTTTTCCCGTTGTGTTGACAGAATCTGACCCAGAAAAAACAACAGCCAGTTTAATGTTTCTTTGCTTGTCCTCAAATGTCGGGACCTGGTGGAACAAACGTGCTGGGTTGTGATTATTAGGACCTTCTGTTACTTTCGGCATGTAAATTGTTTTCTAAGCAGCTTTTGAATTGAACTAAATATCCATGTCTGTGTGTGGTTGGCCTCCCATAATGTTTTGTAGTAACTGAGATGTCCAGTGGTGGGCGGTACTGGTCAGTGTAAACAGTTAACAAGCGAAGAGGCTAATGTATGGAAGCCCACTTCCGCCAATGTAATGAATAAAAGAGATCCTGTAAGTCATTATAATGAGAAACTTTCTCAAAATAATGAGAAACTTTCTCAAAATAATGAGTCAGTATTTCAAAATTTTGAGATACTAAGTCATTATTTTGAGATATTAAGTCATTATTTTGAGATATTGAGTCATTGTTTTGAGATACTAACTCATTATTTCGAGATACTAAGTCATTATTTTGAGATACTAAGTCATTATTGTGAGATACAAACTCGTTTTGAGATACTAAGTCATTATTTTGAGATACAAACTCATTATTTTGAGATACTAACTCATTATTTTGAGATATTAAGTCATTATTTCGAGATACTAACTCATTATTTTGAGATACTAACTTATTACTTCGAGATACTAACTCATTATTTTGAGATACTAAGTCATTATTGTGAGATACAAACTCGTTTTGAGATACTAAGCCATTATTTAGAGATACTAAGTCATTATTTTGAGATACAAACTCATTATTTCGAGATGCTAACTCATTATTTCGAGATACTAACTCATTATTTTGAGATACTAACTTATTACTTCGAGATACTAACTCATTATTTCGAGATACTAACTCGTTTTGAGATATTAAGTCATTATTTTGAGATACAAACTCATTATTTTGAGATACAAACTCATTATTTCGAGATACTAACTCGTTTTGAGATATTAAGTCATTATTTTGAGATACTAACTCATTATTTCGAGATACTAACTTATTATTTTGAGATACTAACTCATTATTTTGAGATACTAACTCATTATTTCGAGATACTAACTTATTATTTTGAGATACTAACTCATTATTTCGAGAAAGTTTCTCATTATTTCAAGATACTAAGTCATTAGTTTGAGATGCTAACTCATTTTGAGATACTAACTCATTATTTTGAGAACGTTTCTCATTATTTTAAGATACTAACTCATTATTTTGAGATACTAACTCGTTATTTTGAGATATTAACTCGTTATTTTGAGATATTAACTCGTTATTTTGAGATACCAAGTCATTATTTTGAGATACTAAGTCATTACTTTGAGATACTAACTTATTATTTCGAGATACAAACTCTTTTTGAGATATTAAGTCATTTTGAGATACTAACTCATTATTTTGAGAAAGTTTCTCATTATTTTAAAATACTAACTCATTATTTTGAGATATTAACTCATTATTTTGAGATACTAACATTGGCGGAAATGGGCTTCCATACTATTGTAATATATGGGAGTCTGGTGAATTATATTCTGTACATGCTAAACAGGCTCCTATCCTAGCTTTTTAATTCGTTTGTGCCATTGAACAAGCTAAAATTAAACTGCTGGATTTGTAAATGGAGTTTGGCATTATCTCATTCTTTATTTAACTTACTGTCAACAGATTCGTTGTAAAGTCTCAAACCAACACTGAATCGGTCCCACTAACAAGCATTGTGTCTGATATTGCTTCTTCCTTTGTACTTAAGTGCTCCCTTGTTGTCTAAAAACACATCAATGACACTTCCGCCATACCGCTGCAGTGGGCGACATGTTCCTTCATTATCTTGAACCCGGCCCCTGTAGTTTATTTTAAGTCAGTCCTGCACACACCGTCCTGCTTCTGGAAATACTCACTAGAGCACCAAACATGTATGGAAGCCCATTTCTGCCAATGAGTCAGTATAAGTCAGTATATAATAATTCATTATAATGAGAATCTTTCTCGAAATAATGACTTAATATCTCAAAAGAAGGAGTTGGTATCTTGAAATAATTAGAAAGTTTATCAAAATAATGAGAAGCTGACATAAGTCATTATTTTGAGATACTAACTCATTATTTCGAGATAAGTAAGTCATTATTTTGATAAAGTTTCTCATTATTTTGAGATACTAACTCATTATTTTGAGAAAGTTTCTCAGTATAATGACTCACAGGATCTTTTTTTTTTTCTTCACATTGGCAGAAGTGGGCTTCCATAAACATATATTAATCTACTGTTAGTCCCCAACAAATGCAGTATTTCCTCCTGTTTGAGTAATGTTTGCTAAAAACTACAGTGCTCAGCTGTTTTTAGGAAATCACCGTAAAAGTCTTTAAAAAAACTGAACAATTTATTTGAGAGCAGTTTGTGAAGAATTACGTCGTAAGCAGGAATGAACAAGCTACTGACATGAAGTCAGAAAGTTTTGATAGATGGTTTCATTAGTTTCATGTTTACAGTATGAAAATATAGAAGAACACCACCATATAAATATATAGTATACACTATTTCCAGTGTTTCAAGAGCTAAATAGAAGTTTTGGTCTATTTAAGTGCTTTGGGAAAAAAATGACCAACTGTCATGTAATTTAAAGTCAGTGTGGAGCTTAAACGCACATGTTGTAATTGTTGTACCAAAGTCATCACAACTCTGTTTGACAATTCAAGATAAACAGGGACATAATTCCACAATAGTATGCCATGATAAAATCAATATAACATCAGCACTACAAAACATTCATTTTTTGCTTTTCACTTCCCACACATAACATCTCAGCAAGGTACCTTTTGTCCTTTTATCCGTGTTTTGCATTAAAGCTGCATAATTGTGGGGTGTTGCCAATTAGTGAGTAATTACTCGCAGCAGTTCTTCTGAGAGAAAAAGCTTCTTTATGGAGAATATTTAATTAAATTAAACTTGAGTACACTTAATTAGCATACGTCAAGGAACCCACTTTGGAAAAACAAATTTAGCTCACGCTGGGTTTATTCCACTCATCATCCAGTGATTGTGTATGAAAGATAATTATCTTGTCAGTCAGACTGCTCTGGTGAAGTTTATAGCTCAAAAGTGATGATTTGTTTAGCACATTGATATTACTTCAATATATCATTACCATATTTACTTTTAGATATCAGCACAGTTACAGTAAACAAACAGCACAAAACGTGTTTAATAAACATCCACAACATCATACTTTGGACCTCATGTTGCCTCACATGATCAGAATGAATGACTTTCTGTTCTTGTCAAGAGCTGGCAATGTGTCTCATCGCTGCTGTGCTGTGTTGTCTTAAATTGCATTATTGTTTACTCTCCACTCAGCCCATGATTCAGCTGGAGAAGCCGGTGCTGACTGGTACCATGCCTGTGGTTTGGCCCACCATCCTCGACCTGGGCAGGGATGAGTGCAAAAGAATTCTCCGTAAACTGGGTAAGGACGTCGCTGTATACAGCATTTTATACACACTTAGTTTATGCAATTATGTTGGGGCACGATTCTTAATCAGGCCAAGAAATTCATATTTGAGTTTATGTGATTAAATTCACATCCTGATCATAAAAAGTTGTGAAAAGTTGGACATAAACACACTGGATGCAGTGCTTATCATTTGCATTAATTGTGTAAAAAAACAGCAATCATTAGAAAAGGATCATTGAACATTTAGGTGTCACTGCTCCACTGCCTGGTGTTTGATGTGTGTTTCTGTTTCCCAGAGCTGGAGGCTTATGCCGGGGTCATCAGTGCCCTGCGAGCCCAAGGAGACCTGACAAAGGACAAGAAGGATCTGCTGGGAGAACTCACTAAAATCCTCGGGTACTACATATTCTAAAACTTAATGAATTAGAGAAACGGTTCCTCTAATTTTTGCACACAAACTTTGCTTTTTTTTAAAAATGTGCTGTGTCCTCCCAGTATCTCAACAGAGCGCCATCGTGCAGAAGTCCGCAGGGCTGTCAACGATGAACGCCTCACCACCATTGCATATCAGTAAGTGTGTAACTGTCCGCTTCCCGGCCTTGTAGGAGTGTCATTCGTCATGTGCAGCACCTGACAGTACGCGGAGTAACGTAGCAAATGGAATAAGCAGATTCAGTTGTCAGTTTATGTATCCACTTCCCAGCATGTTGATTTCAGGAACAGTGAGGAAATGAAATGCTCCAAGAATCAGCTCAGAAATCAGATTTTTCATCAATTACGATGTAAAGGTTTGTGTGACTTTGCAGGTTTGAAACGGCTCTCTGATCTGTTAAGAAATCATCAGTAAAGCCGGGAAAGTAATAAGAATAATGAGACTTTTTTCTTTTTTTCTATTCTTCTTTTCAGAATTTTTACAAACCAAACAATCAGTCGATTAATGGAGAAAATAATCAGCTGATTGATCCAGAATGAAAATAATCTTTAGTTGCAGTCTGATACAAAATAGTTCAAAATGAGCTCCACCTCAACCAACTCCAACAGTAAAATCCTGCTTTTACATTAATGATGAGGAATAATAATCTAATGAGAGAATACAGAATAGTACAACAGGCACAGGGGACATTTTTCTGCACTGAATACTTTTAATACTTTTAAGTACATTTTCCTGATTATACTTACATACTTTAGTATTTTCACAGTGTGGTATTAGTACTTTTACTTAAATAAAGGATGTGAATACTTCCTCCAACACTGTACATGTTGTATCACTATCTGTCCACCAGACTGAGAATGTTAGATCTGCTTTACCAAATGTGTAAGTACTGAAGAGTCTCATATTTTTCAGCATGTCAGGTCCTAACAGCTCGTCCGAATGGTCCATTGAAGGACGCCGGCTTGTTCCCTTGATGCCGCGGCTCGTCCCTCAGACAGCTTTTACTGTGACTGCTAATGCTGTGGCCAGTGCAACAGCCAATCAGAATGCCTCCCTTCTGTTGCCAGCTGAAACAGGAAACAAAGAAGGTGGGCCAGCATCACTTTGTATTCCACTGAGGATGTTTTGACACAGATTAGACGTTAAATGACATGTTCAACTTCCTCCCTGCAGTGGTTGTATGTTACTCCTACACAAGCACCACCTGCACCTCCACCAGCGCCACAGCGACCAGCGGGACCATAGGAGCAACTGTGAAATCACCACGACCACCCAGTCCTTCATCCAACGTGGTGGTGCTGCCCAGCGGGAGCACCGTCTATGTTAAAAGTGAGTGTCAGCATCAAATCTTTGCTCATTTATCCCTTTAGATTGCAATGATAGAAGGAATCCAGGAAAAACTAACTTGAACCAGATGTGCAAGTTATGGAAAGGGCAATAAAATCACTGTAGTATTAGCTGAAAGAGTTGCATACTGTGTTGTAAGGATAGTTGTCTAAATTCATTCTGAAAATACACTAAAAATATATTACATTGCTCTTTATCTCTTAATTTTTGATTGAAATTAAGTTTCTTTTCTCTTTTTCAAGAATTCCCTCAAAATAAATGTGAATATCTTCAAATAAGACCACAGTTATTCATAACATTACTTGACTTCACACTTAATATAATATAATTTTGCATTATTTTGCTTGGAAAGAAAAGTTGTTGTTCCCAGTTGTCACAATTATGATGTTCGTATTGTAATATAATGTGATATATGGTCAGGCATTTAACTAATGTACCTGTTAAGCCTGAAGGGGGCACTACAAGGCCTGTTTACTTACTAAGTGATTTAAACATCATTCTCGTGTCAAAAGCAAACAGAAGAAAACTAATGCCTTGGTGGAAACTCATCCTTTTCACAGTGTATGACAGCTCTGGCTTTCCACAGGAGAAATGATTCAGAAATTCTCCCCACAGTGCAGACTTTATACTGGCTGGGTTTTCAAGTTCCTGAACATAGCGTCTCTTAGGGTCCGCTGGATTAAATTGGACAATTCCACAAGCATCTGCTGCCAATGTGTGCATGCATATTAAGCAGCTGGTATGAGCAGGGACAGGGTGATTTAGGAAGGGAACGATAAATGGAAAGATAATAATAGTGTGTCTGCACCTTATTAACGCGGAAGATGTTGAGAATTATAGTTGGAAAAACCAGTCTTACAGTCACAATTGTGAGATTTACTGATTCATAGAACTGAGTATGAACTTTAAAGTGGAGATGTTTAAATTTATTTATTATTTTGATAATTGATTAATGGTTTAAGTCGAGCAAAGATGCCAAACATTTAGTGCTTCAATCTCTTCAAATGTGAGCTTTTCTTTGTCTTATATTATAGTAAATTGAATATCTTTGTTTTTTGGATGGTTGGTTGAGCAAAACAAGACAATTGACGACGTCACTTTGGGCTCTAGGAAATTGTAACGGACATTTTTTTTTATTTTCTGATGTTTTATAGACCAAACAAAAATTGTCAGCAGTAGCAGAACTACTGTCTTCCCTCCTGAATTTCTGTCGTCCATTTCCCTCTCAGGTGTGAGCTGTTCGGATGAGGACGAGAAGCCTCGCAAGCGGCGGCGGACCAACTCGTCCAGCTCGTCGCCGGTGATGCTGAAGGAAGTTACCAAGGTGTCCCCGCAGGTATCCAAGAACATCACGGTACCGGTGAGCGGCAGCCCCAAGATGAGCAACATCATGCAGAGCATCGCCAACTCCCTGCCGCCCCACCTGTCCCCCGTGAAGATCACCTTCACCAAGCCCACCATCCAGACCACCAGCACCACCACACAGAAGGTGAGTGATACTTCACATACTTGCTTCCTCAACACGTCTCTCCACACAAAGACTTTTAAACGTGTCTTCTTCATTCAGGTAATCATCGTGACGACTTCTCCCAGCTCCAACTTTGTGCCCAACATCCTGTCCAAGTCTCACGCTCACAACAATGCCGCTATGGCCAAGCTGGGCTCCACCTCCATGCTGACCACGCCCACCCAGAAACAGACAGTGGTCTTCCCAGCCAGCTCCAGCCCTTCCAACACCATCGCAGTGACCACAGTGGTCTCCTCTACGCCTTCAGTGGTCATGTCAACTGTTGCAACATGTAGGTCCTTTTCACGTATGTAGCTTTTAAACGTCCAATAAATTACAGGAATAGCCTCTCACTCCCATCAGCAGTATGTTATTGCTTCCCAAAATTAAAGCTGTACTAATTTACGTGTTAACAAACAGCAGACACGGAGCAAAATTACCGTTTGTGTGGAGTTGTGGAATTAATTAAAATGCAATATATGCTTTTAGCTGTCTTTTTGGTCTCCACCAACTCCTGAGGAAAATATCTGGCTCTTTGGCTGCTAAATGCTCCATTGTGTTCACTAACAAATCGCCAACTTTGTCTTAGCGGTCAGTGGGTTTGTCGGAGCTTTTTTTCTCTGAAAACACTGCCTGCTGCTGTTGAAAACTTTGTTGATGGGAGCGGAGCTTGTGGCCTGTAAAAACAAAACAATATAATGAGCTAAAAGAGGTTGAAAACAAACGTCGGTCTTCGCTGTTGTAGGTGCTGCTTCAGCTGGAGTGAAGGTGGCCTCAGCCAGACTTCCTTCACCTAAGACCCTGGTGGGGTCTCCCGCTCAGATCCTGGCCCAGTTCCCCAAACAGCAGTCACCCAAACAGCTGCAGCAGAGCTCATGTTTAGGAGCTTCTAGTGTCAGCCAGACCCAGACCACCACCAGCTCACCTGGCTCCAAGCCCACCATTCAGATCAAACAAGAGTCCGGTAAGCCCACCTAATATTACCTTTCTTTCTTTCTTTCTTTCTTTATCTCTTTTTTCGTATGTCTTTCCTTCTTTCTTTCTCTTATTTGTTTCGTTATCTTTCTTTATCTCTTTCTTTCTTTATATCTTTCCTTCTGTCTTTATATATTTATATATATATATATGTTTCTTATCTCTTTGTTTCTTTCTGTATCTCTTTCTTTGTTTTTTATCTATTTCTTTCTCTTCTCTTTCCTCCTTTATCTGTTTCTTTATATCTTTCTTTCCTTTGTCATCTCTTTCCTTCTTTCGTTATCTCTTTCCTTCTGTATCTCTTTATTTTATCTTTCTTTCCTTCATCATCTTCATCTTTCTTTCTTTATCTCCTTTCTGTTTTTTCTCTTTCTGTCTTTCTTCCTTTATCTTTTTGTCGTTATTGCTTTCTTTATCTCGTTCTTTCTTTAGCTTTCTCTTTATTTCTTTCTGACTTTATCTCATTCTGTCTTTCTTTCCGTCTTTCTTACTCTTTCTCTCGTTGTCTTTCTTGCGCTCTGTCTTTCTTTCTATGTTTCCTTATCTCTTTCTTTCTTTCTTTTTTTATTTCATTTTAGTTATTCTCTGGAAATTATAGCTAAAGAACACGTTATGTTCTGTTTTATATTTCCAATAAAAGAAATTTTGAAATGGAAAAAAACATAATTTGGTATGTTGTAGGATGCTTCTTTTTTATTTCTACACACCAACCTTTTTAAAACATGCACAACACGACCGAGTTCTTGCAGAAAAATAACTTCATGTGGTTCTGTTGCAGCATATAAGAGTGTTTATTTTCCTCCACAGGGGTGAAGATAATCACTCAGCAGGTTCAGCCCAGCAAAATCCTGCCCAAGCCTTCTTCGGTGGCTTTGTCCAGCAGCAGCTCGTCCCCCATCATGGTCGTCAGTAGCAATGGAGCCATCATGACCACCAAACTGGTCACTCAGCCCACAGGTGAGCGATCCAAAACTCATGGCATATTTAAGTTGGTACTGAGGTTCGATCCCCCGGCCTAGTTATTAGATAGTAACAATATATTTTTGTATGCAGCTACCCAGGCCACCTATACGAGACCCACTGTTAGCCCCAGCATCGGCGCCAGAATATCAGCCTCCAGTGGTGGGACCACCTACGTCAAGACGACCAGCGGCAGCATCATCACAGTGGTGCCCAAGTCTCTGGCCACTCTGGGTGGGAAGATCATCAGCAGTAACATCGTCTCTGGTAACTCACCCTGACTAGATCTGTTACTGCTCTGATTTTACATCATATGTGCAGTTTTGTTAAGATCAGTTATGGTTTAGTAAGATACTGTCCTCCCTCTGCTACAGGCACGACGACTAAGATCACCACCATCCCCATGACCTCCAAGCCAAATGTCATCGTGGTTCAGAAAACCACCGGAAAAGGGGCAACCATCCAAGGACTGCCTGGCAAGAATGTGGTCACCACACTTTTAAACGCTGGGGTCAGTCAAACATCACACTGTGGTCGAGATGAGTCACTGATCATCAGTAAACCCTCCAAAGACAACCACAACATCAGAGTGTTTGGGTTTGCTTTGATATATTGTGTTTTAAAAGTAATTTATCAAGCAAAAATGGCAATTATTCACTTATTCCTTATTTTCTATGTTTCTTTCTCTTCTGTGATATTAAACTGAATATTTTTGGGTTTTGGACTGTGGGTCGGACAAAACAAGACATCACCACCATGGGCTCTGGAAACTTTAACGACAAAACTCGAGAAAATAATCAGGGGATTAAAAGTAAAAATAGCCGTGAATAAATTAGATAATCTTTCAAATTATTCTGATATATTTTTGTCTAATATTTAGACAAAAAATGTGACACGTTTTGTAAAAATTGGTGCAGTTTGTGTGTTGATTTCAGCCCATTTATCTGACTGTTTTTTTGATACTACCACTAGGTGTCACCAAAGTTAGAAACCCTCAAATCCTACACATATGTCCTTTTAACATTTTGTTATATTAAATTTCCTGAATTCAAAGCCTTAAAATGTGTTGAATCCAGACTATGTTGCATTTGTGTTTTAAAGAAATCGACATTTTGGGAAATGCGTTTATTTGCTTTCTGGTGGAGAGTTAGATGTTTGATAGAAGGTTGATACCACTCTTTTATCTGTTTGTTAAATATGAAGCTACAGCCAGCCTCTGGTTAGCTTAGCTTAGCACAAAGACTGGAAACAGCTAGCCTGGTTCTGCTTTAAATTTGGTTTCTTATGTCTTAAAATGATAGAGACCTATTTTTAGCGCGGTACAGCATCTAAAGAGAAATTGTGTTTGATGCAAAGACGTACTGTTATTATGTTTTCGACCAAGCCTACTGATGAAATTGGGTTTAAAATTAATATGAACTGTGATGATCATATAGACTCAAACTGTACATTACTGGGTTTTCTCCCGTGCTGCTGTTTGTAGTCGTATATGCTGTAGTAAACCGTGTGCTGTGTGTGCTTCAGGGTGACAAGAGCCTGCAGGCTGTTCAGGGGACCAAACCAGCGATCATCACCGCCTCCAGACCCATTACCAAGATGATCGTCACACAGCCCAAAGGCATGAGCTCTGGATCCCAGTCCACCGCCACCAAGATCATCCCAACCAAGATCGTCTACGGTCAGCAGGGCAAGACACAGGTGAGACATGTTCTCCGCCAGCTAACCAAATGTTTGTCCTTGTTTTTGCACTTTTGTTCTCTTTATTTAACAGGTCCTGCCAACCTTTTATGACAGTGGTACTCCAACAATCTACAGCTGTGAAATATTCCATTTACCACTGAGGGGCGCCAGAGTCAAACCTTTTCCATTCATAGTGGCTTCAAGGCTTCAAATTAAAATGTTGTCATCATTTGATCCTGGTTAACCACAGGCCAATGAAGATGTCATATGAGTTTACATCAAGTGGATATTCATGTGACTGACATCAAGTACATTGTTTACCCCAGAAAAGTTGTTAGGCCCAGTGATTTTCATTTCGCTGTGTTTCACTGCACCTATGGCGATAATCGGTAATTGCAGGTGTGTTTTTGGACCTCATTTCAGTTTCAGTTTCAGTTTCATCGTCTGTAGTCATCGACCTTTTCTTTGTTTGTTCGGCCATAATAACCGTTTACTCACAGCGTTAGCAGAGACCGGAAAAAACAGCACGCCGCTTCACACACAGGTGAGTTGAAGAGCGAGTCTGTTGCCTTAGAAGCCTTGTTAAAAGCCGAACTGTGCGCCACTTGTGATTTATCCAGGAAAGTCCCTCCAGACACCCGGGTCGTAATACTGCAAATGCAAGGCCTTTCATCAGTGGGCCATAGGCTCAGCCACCATTGTGTTACCTCATTCGATGATAGTGACTTAACAGACAGTTTATTTAGATGAAAATCTTCGAGATTATATCTTTAAGTCAGTGCTAAAAGCTGACTGGAGAGTTGAAAATAGGACTACGTAATGTGTTTTTATAAATAAGTCATTTATTTAACAGACATTGAAAAAAAAATCAACAACTACAGCAGAGTCTTACAAAGAATCTGACGGTGTGCAGTCTTGGAATGCTGTGTTCTCAACAACGACAAAAGAAATTAAATTAAAATAAATATCAGTTTTTCCACTCTGCAAGAAACTTGTGTTCGAGTCCTGATTGGCTGCTGTGCTGGATCAACCAAGAGATCCAAACTGATCACCTTAAAGGCATAGCGAGGGCGATTTTCCTAAACAAACAGAAAAAAAATGATCGCACAAAAATAATCCCTCTCAATCATCACTTATGACCCACTAGAAGTGTGTGGCGGTGTCTGTATCTGCAGAGACCCCGCCCTCTGCCTGGATTTTCTTATTTTGCTGTGTTCGGGACGTTTCTGGGTGTCAACCTTTGGGCAGTGGTGTGTAGCCCCCAGCCAATAACAGCACGCAGGGTGCGCTTCATCGACCCGAGGCTGGGCTAACGTTGTTGACTCGGTGGAGCCGCGAATGTTAGACAGTGTCTTCCTCATCGCCATCACCTCCAGTATTTAGCCATCTGAAAAAACAAAGAAAGTATCTGTGTTACTGACTGTTTGACTAGCTAGCTAAGGTTGCTAGGTAACATTAGCTTGTGATAGTTGGAAGCGTCAAGTGTTGAACGTCACGCTACGCACAGTGAGGGTAAAGAAGACTGATCTCAGACCTGCTGTTTTCCTATAGCGCGTTCACGCTTTAACCGACGGATGTCGCTGGTGAGCTTTACAACCGTTATATATGTGTTTCCAACCGAGCCGCCCCGCTGTAACTGTAGTTTAAAAACATCTTAAAAACACATCATAAAAAGAAAATTCCCAGATGCTGAGGCCAAATAAGACAAAGGTTTCTTTCTCTGAAAAGAAGAACACATTGCTCATTTTAGTCTTCTCAAGAAGGAGACTTGTTCTTCCCTCCAAGTTATGTATTCACGTCATTAATCTGATGACACCGACACTAGATATTTCATGGAGAAGTAAAATCTAGTAATTTAAAACTAACATGCATCAGTTTAAGCAGAAGAGAAAAATCCCCAATTCTATAGGCTGGCACACATATACTGGGGCTTTAACACTGACTTCTCCTCTTCCTCCATTTACTTCCTCCAGTTACTTCCTCCATTCAGGGAGAGAAATTAGTCTTGAACTAAATGTTGTCATTGAGCCATATGCTGCTCTTTCAGGTCAAACAAAACCTGCATTAATTGTTTGTTTTATACCACTTGTGGGCAGCGGAGCAAGCTGTAAACACAACACTGACATGTTATCACCTTATACAGTTGTTGTAGTGACAGTGTTAGCAAACAGTTGCCTATTTAGAGCTCCAGCAGACACAGAGCAACATTAGCATCCATATGGAGTCATGTCTCTGGCCACCCTGAGGAATATAGGTTCAATATTCAAGTCACGTATGGTTTTATTTATATAGCCCAGTATCATAAATCACAATTTGCCTCAAGAGGCTTTACAATCTGTGCAGCATAAGACACCCTCTGTCCTTCAGATAAGGAACAACTCCCCAAAAAAAGACTCTAACGGGGAAAAAAATGGAAGAAAGAGCAACAGAGGAAGGATTCCTCTCCCAGGATGAACAGACATGCAATAGATGTGTGTACAGAATAAATCACAGTATGATGACAAAAATACAGATATATGTAGATTGATTCATTCTCGTTTTTTTTGCTCTGGTTTGGTCTCCACCAACTCCTGAGGGAAATATCTGGCTCTTCAGCTGCTAAATCCTCCACTTTGTTCAGTCGCTGCCGTTGTGTGTCTGCTGTTTGGTGCTGGGGAGGTGGTGTACGGCAGGTCTATCAGAGCTGAAAACAACACTAATGAGAGCAGTAAACCAAAACAGTGAAACCAAGCCAAAGAGCTGAAAGAGGCTAAAAACTCCGTAGAGCTGAAGGGGAACTGCAGAGTCAGGTGATGATTCTCTGTGGGTTCATCACTAACCTCTCTGTGTGTCCAGTTGTGATAGTGTACTTGGACTGATTACTGGTTTCATTTTATGTGTTATGATCGGTGTCCAGCGCTGTCCCCTGTCAGAAGCCACCTTATAGTTGGCCTGTACAATGAAACCAGCAGCCACTGTAGGTGCGTTTTCAGTTCCTGGGGATTTTTTTTTATGTCTGTTTTGGAAAACTTAACAAGACATGATTGGTTCTGTAGAAATTGATATATTTCTGACAAATACCAAGAATGCCTGATGTGGGATTTGAAACTCTATGAAGTGATTTAAAATGAAACTCCCACTGAAAAGTGATGACTAAAGTGATCATTAACTACCAGTCTTCCCCAATATGTCTCTCGAAATCTTTTTGGGGAACTTGAATTAGATAACAGATGTCAGAATATATTCTGAGAGGGTAAATTCCATCGTGCTGTTTTCCAGGTGTTTTCTGCTGCTTATAGCGCCTTCATACACTTGAAATGTAAAGAAAAATGTCTATAAAAATAACTGTTTGCTTTGTGATAGTCAGAAAGAGCATCTTACCTTAAAAATATATATATATTTAATTACTGCAACAAGATTCTGCTGACTTCTTCATGTCCATTCACTAACAGTACGTCATAGTTTCAATATCAAACTCATCACTCCAGTCTAAATATAGCCTGAATTCAGTTTCTGTTTGCAGTCATCAAGGGGAAATTGAGGTCAGTGAGTCATGCATAGTATACATATACAGTACATACTGTATTCAACACCCACAGGGATGATCTGCCGCGCAATACACCACAAACTAGATCTGCAAAACGGCAACAACAGTCTGAAAATCACCTCACATTTTTCAGGTCAATTTGGACACCGACGTTATAAAACTCTTTCCAGTGACGAACATGTTTACAAGACTTGTTTTCCAGCAACAGTTTTTACAAAGATTATTCAAAAATATGTCTTTTGACCTGTTTCGTGTATGACCTGCTTACTGAACATACAACAAAGCATACAAAAATATAACTTGGTTACTGACATTCATGACTACAAAACCTGTATTAATATTATCCTCCGCCATCATCATGCATCGACTTTATAGCAGCGATTCCCAACCACGGCTACTTCTGTTGAGGACAGATTGGGGAGTAGCTCAGCTAATTTTGATTTAAAAGGCACATATGTATCCATATATTAGTGATTAGGAGGAAAATAACGAATTACAAATTGGCGTGACGCTGATCTTTACTATATTTATTGTCACAGTAACCAATAAATTACCAGCTACGACAAACCGATTGCACAAGAATCAGCTGTAATGCCACCTGCTGTGATTGAGAATGTGCGAAACCTTGTTAGCAAGCGAGAAGGGAAGTGAAATAAATCCCTAAACGTAACAGATAAATGGTAGAAACATCCAGAGACTAAGCCCAAACAATTCAACAAAATAACATCCACTTTAAAATCATTTCAAAAAGACACATTTGGAACAAGATGGTCGGTGTCGATGAAGGGGTACTTGTCGGTTTAAAAAGTTGGGAGCCGCTGCTTTACAGAACACTGTACGTTCCTTTGGTTTCCTTCCAGGTTCTCATCAAGCCTAAGCCAGTCTTCCAGACAGCGGTGGTCAGCGAACAGACCAGGCAGCTGGTCACTGAGACTCTGCAGCAGGTGACCCGCACGGCAGACATCGGGCAGGGTCACTCCTCAGGCCAGGACGGGTCCACAAAGGACGAGTCCAGCAGCTTAGCCAGCGAAGCCCCCCATGGCAGCGCTCAAGGTATACTTCACTTTCTTTTTTTTCATGGCATAGAGACAAGAGATGATGAGGGTAAATTAAATCCAGAAAATAACTTGATGCTTGAGGCTCCTTAAAAGTTGAAAAATTGTCCCGCATTGTTCCCGTCCTTCCTCAGAACCACAGCCTGTAGTGCATGTGGTGTCCTCCAGAGAGCAGGATTGGACAGAGCAGGAAGTATCTGTGGAGTCCAGCCCCACTATTATCTACCAGGAGGTGTCTGGCGGGGAATCCCAGTCCGCCACTTCCACCATAAAAGCCCTGCTGGAGCTGCAGCAGACAACAGGTGAGCCTTTATGTCACGGAAAGGCTGTCGACGTAAGCTGAAAAGCGAGGGGGAGGTGGAAAGGTGGGACCTGTTCTCACCTGTACACCTGCTGACTACAGCAGCGATACAAGGTCAGACGACGTGAGAGCTTTCTGCCATTTGTCACCCCACCCTTGTGGGTCTTTCAGGAGCTGCCGATGCTGAGAACAGATCAAAAAGCAAGCGGACCACAGTAATTATGTTTTTCACCTGAGGCTTTGCTTTCACAATAAGCTCACTGGGCTACAAACCTGTGGAACTGGGTTGATGAGTTTGACGGGTAGACATAAAAAAAATTCCCACAAAATATTTGAAGGTGGGAACAATTCTTAGAGTCGCACGTAAGAAATGCATTACAAAACAGCCAATGACATTCCCCTATTTCTGATTGTAAATTCCCCTAAAGCGATGACTGTGTGCATGACACCAGAGCAGTTTGACAGATCTATTATCTTAATTATTATCCTGTTTTGTTTTGTTTTTTATTCCTGTTAGCATCAGTGAAACTCAACACTTCCTGCACAGGTGGTTCACATTGAAAGCCTTAAGGCCTTTACACACCGAGGACGTGACGAATAAACGACACGAAAATGCGGAATACTCGCCTGCGAATATTTTGCATCAAAACTATTCAAACCAGCAGCGATGCAAATTTGTGATAGAAAGATCGATCCGCGCCTGTTCATTATTACACCCATAATAAGGCCATATGTCATCACTGATAACAACAACAACATAAGTGATTAAATTCATTTCCAGTGTTAATTCGCTTCACAACGAGCGCTTCCGTAAGCGTTTACACATTCAGGGCAGGCACAGAAATCTCGGCTTCCTGCTCTGACATAACAAAATACTTACAGGGGTCACTGAAAACTGTAAAAACATCCACGTGATGTCCAAATCAGCGATGAGATAAACAACGTGAAGAATTTTCATCCTCTTTCGTTGCTCTTTTGTGTCCTTTGTCATATAATACAAGGTGATGAGACACACAAACAATCAACAGGTCGGCCATTGTCATTAGGAGTTGTGACACGCCGTCTGTTGTGCACAACATGATTGGTTGATGCCTTTATTTGTGGTGCAAAAGCTCAGAAAAATCGACCTTCCGAATCGCTTTTTCACCATGAAATATTCGCATTTGGTGTGAACGTACTCATGAAAAAAAAAACAGTTCGAAAAAATATATTGTCGTGTGAATTAATCGCACGAAAAAAACATCCCCGGTGTGTAAAGGCCTTAACACCAAACGAAAGATAAGCAAATTAAAAATTGGAATTTATTTGTGAGTATGAGTTGATAAAAAAGAGATTTTGTGACTGATCTGATTGGTTTATTATGATTTTTTTCCCTCTCCGCAGTGAAGGAGAAGGGAGAGTCCAAACCCAGACAGCACACCATCGACCTGAGCCAGATGGCCGTGCCCATCCAGCTGGCCCAGGAGAAGAAGCCCACGCCGGAGTCCCCCAGGCCTTCCACCTCAGAGGCCGAACCCAGCACTGAGTACGTCACAGCAGGTACGCCTCTCCAGTCTGCTTCATAACGAAGTATATCAGTGGTGGAAGAAGTACTCAGACCTTTTACTCAAGTAAAAGTAGCAATACTACAGTGTAGAAATACTCTGTTACAAGTAAAAGTATTAGCATCAAAATATACTTTAAGTGCCAAAAGTAGTCATTATGCAGAATGGCCCATTTCAGAATAATGTTTATTATATTATAATTAGTGATGCATTAATTGTAAACATCATTAATGCTGCAACTGGTAAAGGTGGAGCTAATTTTAATTACTCAATTACTCAAACGCACAGTATGTAACTTCTGCCGCTAGGGGGCTCTCAATCAAAACAATAGCAAAAGACGTAGTTTGATGACGTCGTGAAGTAGCGTGGGATCATGGGAGTTGGTGTCTTCACCACTGTCGATGAAAATCTATCTGACGTGACTCAGGCAGAAATCACGTTCACAGACGAGATAACGTATTAAAGTTTTATTCACGTTTAGTCACGTTATGTCATTTCATTCTAATGAAATAGCCACAAGTAATGTTAGATAAGTTAACTTGCTAACTTACCTTTAGTCAACAGCTACTGTAGCTAACTCACTAGACTCCTATCAGTATCATCGTAATAATATACAGCATGCTATGATTATTATTATTATTATTATTATTTCGATAGAGTTACCCTCGTTTTAGCTGCTGCAGGCACACTTCTGTTTCTTTTCTTGTTGGTTCTTTGCAATGCAGTTGACACATCTTTCATTTGTTACTATTAAT
>NTHP01000502.1:153714-191867 GCA_003416845.1 Oplegnathus fasciatus | reverse complement strand
GTTAGGTGAAACACTATCGCCTTTGTCCACAGGGACCGCCAAAATCAACACAAAATGAAAAGTTCCACAGAGTTGCTTTCAGTGAAAGCACAAATGTTTTAGCATCTAAATATACTGAAAGTACCAAAAGTTAAAGTACTCATTATGCAGAATATTTATTATAATTATTGATTATTAATGTGTTCATTACTTTCATGTAATGTTATAATGCTGTAATAATACATCATAATTTTTTTGTTGATTATATTTTGTATTATTCATCCGAGTCTGCAAAGTAAGTGGAGTAGAAGTATAAAGGAGCCAAAGATGGAAATACTCAAGTACAAGGCCCTCACAAATGTATTTAAGTACAGCACTTGAGTAAATGTACTTGTGTCCCGCCCAGATACAGTAATTGATCAGATTTCATTGGCCTGAAGCTCAAATATCTCATCATGGGTGTTTACTAAATGATGTTTTGTTGTGAATTATTTGGTGGCAGAGTGGCTGTTTTTCTTCCTGCCTGTTTAAAAGTTATATTTCAATGAATTGCCCCCACATCTCCTCAGAGAAGTATGGTTTGGACTTCAGCAGGCTCAGCTCGTTATGTAATGACTGAGAACTGATGGCCGACGAAAACAAACCGCAGTTCAGCTCAAAACAACCAGGACGAACCTCTGTTTATGCCTCGGAGGCATTATGTGTTTGGGGTGTCCGTCCGTCCCTTCCTCGTGAACACGATGCCTCAGGAACGCCTTGAGGGAATTTCTTCAAATTTGGCACAAACGTCCACCTGTACTCAAGGATGAACTGATAAGAAGGCCACTGTGACCTGACAAAACACGTTTTTGGCCATAACTCAAGAATTCATACACTAATTATTACAAAATTTCAAACAAATGTCTAATAGGATAAAATGATGAAGTGATGACTTTCTTTACCCAAAAGGTCTTCACTGTGACTTCATAATGTCCTGGAAAAACACTTCCTCTCCCTGGATGACAGCGAGAACAGGGGGCTTCTGTTCCCCTGGTAGTCCACCACAAACTCATTGGTTTTGCTGATATTGAGCTTCAGGTGATTGTCGTTGCACCATGTGACGAAGCTCTCTATCAGGCCTCTGTACTCCTCTGTAAAAATAGTCTCCAAGTGAAGGCAGCATGTTTCTCACTGGAATCAGACATGTCAATATCGTGATAACTTCCATTTCGCCAAAAAACACACTTAATACCTTTTTATTAAATTCTTTCAAAGTCTTCACTACATATATTAACTGAGTCTGGACTGACATGGATGTAAACTGGTTGGTGGAGGCAAACAACCAGGGGGGGGTGGTAATTCTAGTTTTTTCTTGCTCTGCGATAAAAGACTTGTTCAAACTTACATCTGTTCATAAAAGTGAAGACGTCATTCAAAATCATCACTGTAACCATGATTTTGAGTTTTGAGTTTAGAACAGATTGATTTACTATAATTGTATTTATTCATATATATATATATATGTGGAACAACAACACTGGAGAAAAGAAGGCTCTGCACACTTCAGGTTCAACATAAATAAGACCTTTGATTTTCTCAGATTAACGTCTAGAGACCGAAAGCTTTGCTGTATCTTTAAATACTTGCATTGGAGCTGAGTGTGCAGAGCTTCCTTTTCTCTTTTCTCTTTTCTGGCTTCGGCTTTGTGTCATGACAGTGGCGAGCTTCACAAGTGATCCTGTCAGGTACTTAAACTAAAAGACCAAGCACCTTGAAACTTCAGTGAAATAAGCCATGTTAGTAGCGTGGCTCCTGGGACGACGATGACGGCGGTCGGACTGTGGTTCAGTGGTTTTCAACTGCTTACTGAACCAACCTGTAGCATACCTTTCATACAGGTCCATTATTTATTATTGTGAATCCTAGAGAAGATGTGTAATAGTTTGACTATTAAGACAAATGAGTATTTAAGCCCCTCTAATCACAGTTATTGATCATGTATGTGACAGATTTTAATGTTTGACTATGTAAGTTAAGTGACAGTTCAACAGGAGTCTTTGCTGTTGCTGGGATCAAACCTGTGATTTATCCACGTTACAGGTCACATTGCTGCCCAACTCTTGAACTACAACATATTCAGATTTTATAAAACACACAGATCAGGTTTTATAGAGTGTTTTGAGCCATTTTTGGCCTCGAACAGCCATTATATATCTACTTATGCTTGGCCTGAAATCGGCTAGAGCAGCCAAAAAACGTTTTCTGGAATTAATGGTGGCTCCTGCTGGCAAATATAAAAACATATTCATTGCGTTATAAAGATCATTTGAGCCAAGTTTCATGTTTATTGGACACGGTGCCGTGGCGTTGGAGGTTTTTCTGTTGGCTCTGCACACTTGTAAAAGCCTTAATGCACACTCCCTGGTGGAGTCCAGCACCACACTGGCGCTTTTCCTCCTCATGTTGAAAGTGATCCACTGGGCTCCTGGGGGCTCAGATTCAGCCTGCAGAGTCTGATTGGTTGGCCTCAACCTGAAGACATGTGGCTCTGTTTAGGAGCATGCTGGCTTACCGTCCCCCCACCCTGCACCCCTGCTTGGATAATGTTGCCCGAGTCCCGCAGGATAGCACAGTTTACCCTTCTCTGCTGACTCACCTGA
The DNA here is from genome assembly GCA_003416845.1 of Oplegnathus fasciatus. Classification (NCBI taxonomy): domain Eukaryota; kingdom Metazoa; phylum Chordata; class Actinopteri; order Centrarchiformes; family Oplegnathidae; genus Oplegnathus; species Oplegnathus fasciatus. Next base: position 189,249 of record NTHP01000502.1, on the reverse strand, counting down.
CTGAGAAACAACTACAAGGAACAGTATATATATCACCTCTGTTTTTGAGGAAGAAAAACTACTTTCAATCTTTGTTTTCAGTGTGAAATGTCCCAAATATTCACTGGATTGCAAAGAAACTTTAAATCCAAATAAGCTCTGATGTTTTATCAAGTGCCACCAAACACAAGTCAACATTTCCACTCAGTTAATGGCAGGTTAACAGGCTAAGCTAAAGGTGTCAGTATGCTTCAGGGGAAGTGCTCAAACAGCATCTGAAAACATGCCCCAGATGTTTGAATTGAGGGCTACAGAGGTTGTTTTAGACGCAGCAATTTTTGTAAAAGCCCGAAACCAACAATCAGACAACCTCGCCCACTTTACGCAGCTATTGGCCGATTGTGTGGAAGAGAGAGTATGTTTGAACTTCTCTCTCTGGCTCTCTTTTTTCATTCTTCACACAAATATTTTTTCATGATACCTTTAAAGAAAGATCGTCTGCAAGTGTACTCCATTTTACGCCAATTTAAATGACCATCGTATCTTCCTCCTCTCTACGACGGTGGGATTTTCGCACCACCTTCAAGTGTGGCTAAACGTTGGCATGTTAACATCCAACAGTTACTATAGTGTTAAAGGTAGCATTTTAATGTGCACTCACCTTTAGCTCGGTTTATACTCCACACCAGTGGCGTGTCCAGACTTTTTTGAATTGGGTGGCCCAAGTGGGGCACTAACTTATGCAGGGGTGGCATCAAGTACGTGCACACACGGGCTGGAATAGCATTAATTTACAATTTCTGTCTCCACTACTACTACTACTTTAAAGTTGTAATCTCGAAGATTTTCATTTCGTTGTCTTTCACGGCACCTATGGCAAGAATCGGTAATTGCAGGTGTGTTTTTGGACCTCACTGAAGTTTCAGTTTTACTTTCACCATCTGTAGTCATCGAGTAGTAGTCATGTAGTCTTTTCTTCGTTTGTTCGGCCACGTTTACTCACAACGTTAGCAGAGTCCGGAAAAAACAGCACGCCGCTCCACACACAGGTGAGTTGAAGAGCGAGTCTGTTGCGTTAAAAGCCGAACTGTGCGCCGCTTGTGATTTTTCCAGGAAAGTCGCTCCCGACACCCGGGTCGTAATACTGCAAATGCTGCAGGCTTTCATCATTCAGCGATAGACGGTGACTTAACAGACGTTTATTTAAATGAAAATCTTCGAGATTATATCTTTAATTATTAATATCACAGTATCTTACAGTTTCTTACATTCATGTGTTTAAAATTTTAATATAAAAGATAAATAAACCGACCAATCACAACACACCAGAGTGGCACCATAGAAATGTAATATAAAGCTTCCATACTTCATTCGTTAAGTCCTCAAAAAGGGGGCCCAGGGGGCGTACAAACAAAATATCCTATGAAGACGCAAGAAGTCAACGAGTGTCAAAGACCAAATCATAGACCAAACATGGCTGCATGCTCTGCCATACAGCTCCTTAATGCTGAACTCGTCCATCTTGAAATTAGGGCTGCGGTCGAATAGTCCCTTTTGCTTCGGAAGGTTCCTAACTGAGTGAAATTACCCGGAAGTATCTAAGTGGCAGCCATGATAAGTGCTGTTCCAACTCTCTAAATGCTAAGGAAAGGTGCTTCAATGCTTCCTTTCTTATCTCTTTTAGCAAAGGACACACTGGACCATCCTTTACGAAAGGAAAGGAGATAATTCTGTCCCACAGTTCCTTGCGGCAGCAACCACTCGGCCGTTCACGACAACAAACGATCATGACCGAAAAAGGACGCAGATCATCATTCAAGTTACCGTTGCATTTTCCATCTTAAGCCATAACTTGCTAACATGTTTATGTTTTGAACTTTCAACCATGTGTTAAAGCGTAACCTCGGCTCAGTTTGCATCAGTTATTTCTTCATCTTGAGCCTTGTTGTACTGCCAGCCTTCAGGAATATCATTCATTAATGTTATGTCAGTCACAGACTTGTTAATGAAGTAATATTTTTCACTGGGTTCTCCACGTTTATACAGCCTGCATGAAACAACGCGGTAAGAACGAACGGGCCGAAGTATCTAAGATGCACTTTTTGTAGTCCATATTCAGAACATTGTAGTTTCACCACGGCAGACTAACGTCAGTAACATCTGCTGTCGCATAATTACGTAGCCTAGTGTGAGGGCAGTCGGATTCTCCTTCACATCTTTCCTTGACCTCATGACGTTTTCCATCGAGGTCAAGCAAAAATGGTTAAGAAAGGACATGTTTTTATTCGACCGCACCCCTAGGTCTCAGAAATTGGGAACGTGCATGACCACTTGTGCACCGTTGTGCCGGGGATGCCGTGTCGAGCTTAAACAAAGCTTTACCAGTTAAAAATTCAGTCAGACCGGGTTTAGCAAGGTGAAATTTACTTTACATTACTTTAATTTACACGCTAGAAAAAGCAGGAAAAAAACTGCTGAAGCTAACTTGGTTAGCATCAACAAGAGTTTTATCCAACAATTAGATGTTGGTAGATAGATAGATCTTCACTTCCTCAGGTCTAAGCTGAGTCTAACCTCCCAACAGAGATGCAAAGATGGAGGAATTGTATTTACTACTAATATCATCTCTTGTTAAAGTGTCATTTTCAAGAGACGGCCATTAACGATGGTGAAGAACTCATTGGGTTTTTCTGTTTCTCAGGGTCCCGTTGCTTAAATCATGTAATGCAAGCATATTATTTCATCGGATTTTGTTTTTGTTCACTTATTTTCTATTCCTGTTTGTATTCATTCTGCACATTTTCCTGGCGTTGCAGTGTGCTCCATACGTGCCATTTTAAAGACACTGAGGCTTCATCAGTCCTTCATCAGTTCAGTAGAACTGATGAAACTTTTGGATAAGTGATGAAACATCCTCAAAACCAGCTGTATTTTACTCAGAGGGTAGACATTCAATAGATGACTAAGACTCCTCGTTGAAATACACCAAGAGACAGTGGTCTGTTTGCATTGTTGTTAACAATCAAAGTGAGTTGAACCCTTTAGGAAAGATTATGGGTGTAACAGGCCGGGTAGGAGTTTCCTCCAACATGTCTGTCATTCATCATGGAGGCCAGAGCAGCATTCCTTGAGCTTGAGTTTATTTCTCTTCTTTTCGCCCGTTAGTCAGGGTGAGTCCAGGCTGAGTCCTTCAGTCCTACTTGGAAAACTCCCTGGTTCCTCTTGTCTAGAAAGTATCGAAGAGAAGTCTGAACTCAACAAAACAACAATTTATTTAAATAAAACCATGAGGAAATGTTTCTCCACAGGAGGCTGATTATACCACTACCACATACTCGTGAATGATGCTTCACGGGGTTTTTAAGAGCCACAATGGTTCTTTATTGTAATTGATCAGTTTGTAAGAGATCTGAGAGTCATTGTGGTTTAGTCTAGAACAACAACCTTAAATTTTATGAGTGTATCAGTTCAAGTTCTTTGTTGGACCTGAGCAGCTTGATTTCAGGTGCCTTAATTCAGTCAGTGATCATTTTATTGTGGGTATGTGTGTTGAGTTTTGAGCATGTGTGTCTCTTGATATAAATTAACATTGTTAGAGATTGGTATGGGCTATCTTCGCAGTTCAAACTGCATTAGAACAAAGAGAGATGGACGTTTCAAATGCAGTTTGAATGGTCCAAATCAGTTCAGCCACTGTGGAGATATCAGTGTCTAAAGAGGGCCACAATTGTGGACACTTGGGGTCAGCGCAGCAAGCTAAAAACAGCACTGACATATTATCACCTTATAAAGTGTATTAACAAACAGATGTCTATTTACACATCCAGCAGACCCAGATCAACCTCATGATGGAGCTGGAGGAAAAGTCAGAGGATTGCCAAAGTCAGTAGGATTCATCCTCTGGGAATCATGAATGTCTGTACTAAAGTTCACGACAATCCATCAAATAGTTGTTGAGATATTTCAGTTTGGACCAAAGTTGTGGAGCCGCCCCACTAGCTCGCCTAAAAGAGGAAAATATTCTGTTTTTTGTTTTCATTTGTTTGTTTGTTTTGGTGTCTAGTCAAACATGTCTTTGGGGGTGGGAGTTGGAAAGTTGAACTCCGTATTTCTAAAATCCGGGCTATCCACGGCCCAGTTGACTCTGTGGGTCCAGACTAACAGGGACACTGCTTCTGCAAAGAGACGAAATCTCAAAATCCGGACGAATAAAACCAAAACTATCTGCTTGATACCACCAGAGGTAAGCCAAAACATCTGTTCACACTGTTGAAGTGCAGAACAAACCTTTGTTCAGCTCACCTTGAGGGTAATCATAGCCTCACATCAATTAAAAAATAAACTCTTCAACATGTGTGTGGACAATAAAATGGGAGATGATTGTGTTTATCTCACGGCCATATGCCCAAGATCTTGACCTGCTGTGGGACTGATGTTGCCATGCCAGTAGCGTGGCTAAAAGGTGCTGCACTCATAAGTCATACCAGACAATGCTGATGTAAATATGTGAACGATGATGATTCAGTCGTATTTCCATCTGTTTCCTGTCAAGAAACCGTCTTTGGGAGTATCTCAGTGGAGATGGATGTGCATGTTGACCCTGTGTGTGTTTGTGTGTGATTGGCTGTGCCTTGCTCCGTGATCTCCAGGCTCTCTGACTGGCAAACTGAGAGCAGACAGCATCCTATTATTCATCCACAGTAATCCCAGTGCTCCCACACAGCACTCACTATCCCGATTTATCGCCAAGGCCCATGGGAAAGGTCAGAGTTGATCTGCTCGTGTTTATTTCCCCGTAGTTACATGAATATGGTGGGATGCTTGGTTCTGTGTGTATTCTACACATTAAACTTTCTGTTTAATGTTATTGTATCTCAAGCTGTTGTGGCCGCTAAGCAGCTGTTGTGCTTCAAGTCTGTGTGGAAACATTGAGGAGGGCAGCAGACAAAACAGGACAAACAGTCAGGACAATGGTATCAGGCATCCTGGATATGCTGTTTCTGCAAAAAATTAAAGGGCATATTTACTCTAATTGCTTTGAGGTCTTTCCAAGAACATTGTGTTTGAGAGTCCAGGTCGATTCAGTTTGTTTATGAGCCGGTCAAGATCTTGGGCATATGGCTGTGAGGTAAACACGATATGATGCCAAATTTCCCATTTTATTGTCCACGCACATGCTAAAGAGTTTATTTTGACAAAAGTTTTGCACTTTCTCTCAGAGGGTGACCTGATTGTTTACTGATCTTAAAGGGACGGTTCCTCCAAAATTACAAAAACACAGATTTTCTGCCTTACCTCTGGTGCGATCAAACAGATAGTTTTGGTTTTATTCGTCCAGATTTTGAGATTTTCTGTCGTGAGAAAACTTCAGCATCTCTTTGCAGAGCCAGTGTCCCTGAAACTCTGGATAACCCACAGAACATGCTGTCAACAGGGCAGTGGATCGCCAGGATTTTAGAAATACTGAGTTCAACTTTCCAGCAAAACTTCCCTCCCCAAAGAAAAGAAATGTTTGACTAGACACGAAAAAACAAACAAATGAAGTAATGAGCTGCTATGGGGACGGAAACAACAGCAGGTCCACCACTTTGGTCCAGACTAAAACATCTCAGCAACTATCGGATGAAATGAAAATTTTCTCCAGATATTCATGGTCCCCAGAGGATGAGTCCTATTGAGTTTGGTGATCCTCTGACTTTTCCTCCAGCGCCACCATGACGTTGACATTTGTGGTTTGAGCAATTCTTTTTGGAGCAATACTACATCTAATGACTTCCCTTCATTTTCATTAAATTAAATAATTAACTAATTTATTTATTTTGCCTAAAGCAGTGATTGAAAGATAGTGACTACTCTAAATGTAACTTTTTAATGCTGAGTTATGAATTAATTATTAATAATATAAATTATTATTACATCATTGTTATCAATTCATAACATAATACACTCCATTACTGTAACCCTAAGAATCAGACTGCTTTTTTTAGTCCTTGACCAACTAATCATTGAGTCATTACCCTCAAATGATTGGTAATTGATTTAAGCAAATGTAACACTCCCTACACTTTCTCACTCTTATTATTGATTGATTAGTCTTTGTATTAATATTAATCTGTGTATTCCTCACCTCACAGCTGACAGTGTATTAGCATATCAAACACTGATCTCAATCTGTTTTTGCCAGCCATATATTTATATATTTGTATTCATATTATATTATATTATATTATGACTTTAACAGGGACAGTGCACATTAATGAACATTGCTGTAAATGAGTTAGCCAAGATGTTATTTTCCATCTGTAGTCCCTGGACAGATGTTACAAAGTCACTCTAAAAACTGAATATAACATTAAAATTAGCATGCAGAACAATAAGAAGAAGAAAGGAGAATATTAATGTTAATAAAAAACATAATTCAGGACACATTATACTACATTGTCAGGTACTGTTTAAAACATGCAACAGGTAATACAAGACGTACAAAACAATGAAATGAGGTATATTAATGTTAATAGAAATATGGACTAAATAAGACAACATTGTGCTGCATTATTAGACTCTAATTGAAACATGCAAAGCAGAAGCACAAACATAAAAGGCACATACAGTATATAAAATACATATAGACAAAGACATGCAGGTACATGAGGACAGACTGAATGTTTTTTTATGAAAAACATGTTATGATTCAGGTTTGTTTAAAACAAAAATATTATATAAATCGAATATTAAAAAGTTTTCACCCGTCAGTAGTGATATACAGAATTATTTACAGAGAAGGGGGCTTTATGGCTGCTCTTCCTCTTGAAGGAAAATTGTTGTAAAATGAAAACACACAAAAATAATCACATTTGTGTTTCCGTGTGTTCAGAAAACACCGGACGAACCTTGTTTTCTCTTTCTTCTCACTTTCTTTCCCAAAATGTGTGTGATTGCTCTTCTGTGACTCCTGCTTTGATCAAACCTCCTTAAAAAAGATTTTGATCTTGGCATGACTAAACTATGATAAATGCAGGTTAATATTCATTTATGACTCAACGCCCGGTCACACAGACGAGGAAAAGTGACTTAAGGTCTGCTTCCAATTAAGGAACCACAAATACTTCCCGTAGGCCTCCTCTGATTCTATCTGTGCTCATCTCATAAACAAGAAGAACACGTGGTGGAATTTTACAAAAGAACAGGAAAAGTCTTTGAAAGGAAAAGATGCCTTTCGGCGGGGTGGTACAGCTGCGAGGGGCCGGCTGGACTTTGTTTTGTCTTTGAGTCGTGAAGCTACCATCTTTAGCATACATGCAGGGGAACAGTTTCCCTTCAGAGGCTGAACCGCCGTGACACCGCCTCTCCCCGAGGAAGAAGAGCTAAAACTACTATTTTTTACCTGGCCAAGCGAGCAGCATAAACGTTGTTAAAACAGTAAACAAAACAACAATACAAACAGACAAATACAACTGTCACACACAACAAACGGGTGAACACGACATCCAGTTACGGATGCAGAAACAGGTACAATTTCTAAAAAACTTTAAAAGTATTTTATGTATTATTATATTGTACATTATTAGATTATTAATACTGATGAATTGATGCTGAGGTAGCGGTCAGCGGAGCGAGTTTTAACAACCTTATACAGTGATGTTAGGTAGTTTAGTTCAGCGGTTCACAATCTAGGGGTCGGGCCCCTCCAAAGGGTCACGAGATAAATCTGAGGGGTCGTGAGATGATTGATGGGAGAGAAAAGAAGACAAAACTAAGTTCTGCTACAAAACTTTTATTAATATTTTAAACTTTTCTCTAATTTTTAGTTATTTAAAAGTCACTTAAATGAAACCAACTCATCTGAGACACGGGACCAAACTGGACCAGCCACTGATTTGATCTTTAACAAGTTGTATTTTATTTTAATTGTAATTTGAAAAGTAACTAACCAAAAAAACAAAAACAGCTAAAAGGAGAGTGAATATTAGACTTCAACAGACGGGCAGAAACACGACTCAACATGAATGATAATGTTACTATGAGTCTACTGGATGTGTAAGTATTTAGATCTTTTACTAAAATACAACAAAGTAAAAATACTCCATTACAAGTAAAAGTCCTGCACTGAATATCCTACGTAAGTAAAAGTACATTAGTGTAATAGAGATGATAATAAAATGTTATGCATTATGACTGATTTATTATTGTGACTGACTGATTATTAGATTATCAATACCGATGCATTAATGTGTGAGCAGCTCAAAGTGGAACTAGTTTTAACTACTTTATTTACAGTTACTGTAGGAAGTTTAGTCCAGTGGATCCCAACCGAGGGGAGAAAATCTGAGGGGTGGTGAGATGATTAATGGGAGAGGAAAGATGAAAAAACAAAGTTCTGCTACACAAGTTTGTGTTCATTTCTTGGACTAATCTTTGATTTTTTTGTGAAATAATGGATCACTTCAGTTTAAATGTCTTTTTGGTGGAACTTCTAACAACTCTCAGACACCTGAAAGGCGCACCTAGACACAGACAAACGTGGTTTAATATTTAAAATGTGTTTTATTCTAACAACTTTTCATGTAATATAAGTATGGAGGAGTAAAAAGTGCAACACTTCCCTCTGAGATGTAGAGAAGTAGAAGTATAAAGTAGCACAAAATGGAAATATTCAAGTAAAGTACCTCAAAATTGTACTGAAGTATAGTACTTGAGTAAAAGTACTTAGTTACTTTCCACTACCGTATACATAATATTATACATAAATATTATGAATAATACAGTAACAAAGATATTTAGGGATCAAATATCTCTGATAAAATGAATGAAACTGTGGGACACTTACACTAAAGTACACTTTAGGTCATCAGTTATGTAACTTGTACAGCAGAAGGGCTGCACTTGTTAATTAAAGGCAGTGAGCAAACAGAACTCTCACCCACATAAACAAAGTCTAGACAGCTCCAGATACCAGATAAAAAGGATGTAGATTACTTCAGGGGTTTCCTGTCGCTGCCGTCAGAACAACAGTTAAATAAGCAAATTCTCAATTATAAATCCAACCAGAAAGACTTCAGCTGATTCACTAAAAGCTGGAGCCACATGTCTTTTAAAGATTGAGTGTATTACTGTAAAAAGGTCACCGCAGACTAAACTGTAAGTACACAGATGAAACTATATTTATTATTTAAGCAGATACATGCTTCACAGCATGGAGGAGCTTCTTCAGAGCTCAAGTTAAACTGCATCTTCTTCTTTAAACACTTCACGGTGTTTAAACTGCTTCACGGTGTGATTGAGGGCAGTATTTAAACTGAACACAAAAACCCACTGACATGTTGATATTAGTGCCAGCTAGGAAACAAAGTACACGAACGTGATGCTTCATTATTAAGAAAAAAGCTTGTTTCTAACTCAATGTTTTTACCAAGCATCCTCGAGATTCTCATTTCTGTCTCCAAAGTGATGAAGAGGCTTTTCTTTCTCCAGTTTGACGTAAAGCTGGACAGCCCGAGGACGACTTCCTGTACCACCCTGGACGGCAAATTAGCTCCAGTAACTGTGAGTTTCTCCTGGGGGGATGGAGGGTCTGAGTCACGGAGGGTAAAAGGCTTTCATTAGTCAGTTAATATAAAGCTTCTCATGCTGAACTGCACTTTCTCAATCTTAGAGCTTTAATCCAAATGTAAACACGGGAGGAAAGTGGGAGCTGAGGTAGAAAGGTCAAAACTATCAAATTAAAAGCCTCAACTCCGGGTGAAAGAGCCTGATCAAACAGAACAATGGAAGAGAACCTCTTTTCCATTTTATCTGTCATTGTCTTTCATTTATTTTATTGTGTTTTTAAATCTATTTTCATTTTATTGTGTTTATTATTAGATTTTCATTGTTTTATTTCTGGGCCCAGTTGTTCAGAAGTAATCAGGATCAAATCTTGAAAATGGGTTGTTCAAAAGAAAAAAAAAGGATTCTGAAATTGGATTCAATCACAGCTAGTAGTCTACATGGTGATGTGTAGTCCCATTTAGAGCACTGCTAATCCGGATTTGGTAATCTTGAAAAGTTTGTATCTGGATCAGGGTGATCCAATCCGATGGATTAGCTGATCCTGGATAGCAAAACATGGGATTTCCAGGGCCCAGCTGGTCAAAAATTTAATCTGGATCAGAATGATCTGGATTCAGAAAGTTATTAATATATACTATAAATTTGGAAACTACTAGATATGTAAAGAACAACAGCCAGTGTGGGGTCACTTTTAAGTGTTTTTACCTCCAGCGTTCTCTCAGAATGAGGGGTAGACATGCAATAAGGGATGCAATTGTTAGAAACTACTTTTGACTGTCTCACTGTAATTAATATGAAGTGATAAATGAAAGTTAAAATCAAATTATTTATGTTGGATATTGACGGCTATTTGGGGGATTATTTTATGGGAACAAAATCCTTTATCTTTTTTTATTTACTGTAATGAAAGGCTTAGGCCTAATGCCTACTTTATCTACTTTACCACTGTCAACAAATGCAAAATATAAATAAATGTATAATTACTACATGATACAAATATTGTATTTAAAAAGTTTTATTACATTTTGTTTCTGAAATCCACCCTGAATCCACCTTCTGCTGGGATCAGGACAATCCAGATGTTTTGGATCAAAGGTATCCCAAACCTACTAAAACACATACTGAAGGTTTGATCCAGATCAAAACCAAGACTGGATTACGTGATCTAATCCGATTTCAGAATCCCTTTTTTCTTTGAACATCCCATTTTTAAGATTTGATCCAATCTGAAATCCGATCAGATTACTTCTGAACAGCTGGGCCCTGGTGTTTACATTTGTACTGTTTTATTATCAGCTGGTCAGCAAAACTTTGAACTTTGAATTCCTCTAACCTGCACAAAAGGTGCAATACAAATAAAGTTTGATTGATTTAAAGTACAATACTATTAATAATAATATTTTGTAACAGGCTGGCTGACATGTTTGTTGTTGCTTTTGTTTTATTGTTTGTTTGTTTTTACTGTTTTTATGGTCTTATTTCTAATGATTTTACTCTTGTGAAGCACTCGGTGACCTTACTCTGTGGAAGGTGCTATAATAAATAAACTTTACTTACTTTAACCAAGATTACAAGATTTTAAAAAAGGACTGTTTATTATTGCAGTTACTGAGATTTCCAGGGTGTCAGTGAACATGTTATAAGCTCAGAAGCTGTGAACGTGTGACAGTGATTTGTGTGAAATAGCGTACCTGTGATTGGCAGAGCGTTAGGGGGGACAGACCAGACCAACATCGCGTCATCAAGCGCCAATCGCCAAGGCCGCGCCCCCTTTTGGGGGGAAAGAATCGCGCTTTCACATAAAAAGAGAAAAAAATGCCGAAAAGCTGTTGTAAAACAAATAAACATACAAATCCAGATCTCCGGTTCTTCATCCTTCCTGGAAAGGAAAGATAATGTCACTCTTTTATAACTTACAAAATAACATAACTATTCTTAACGAGCCTGACGATACCTGCTGATTCAACCATATATGTATACATGTATGGATTTGTGCTCAGCTAAGCTAACCAGCTGCTGGCTGTAGCTTCATATTTGACGTACAGACGTGAGAGTGGTGTCGATTTTCTCATCTAACTCTTGGCAAGTAATTCCCAAAATGAAGAACTTTTTCTTTAAACCTGAACTCAGCCAGGCTCAATAAAACAATCCCATCTTGTCAGCTCAAATTATGCTGCAGTATTACAAAAGGACTTCCAGTTGTTTTTACATTAACAGTAGGCCTACAGTTAATGGATGTCAGCCTGGATGAGTAGCTCTATTTATGACGTTAGACTCATTTACACACATTATGACATAATAAGGGGAAGCTATACTGATATAATTACCATTAAGCTGTGCTATAAACTTGTCCACAGTTACCACTGGAAGTCATCACTTTGTTGACTGTTTGAGAGCAACTTCGTGGTGGTAAGCTCAGAAATTTCCCACCTGACGAGCGCGACCCAAATGCACCGTTCACAAAGTGAAACCACAACAGAGAGGAGATGTATTTTCACTTTAAATATACACATTTCAGCTCAAAATGTGATATTTATATATAAATCACATTCCTTACATAATATCAGGAATAGTTCCAGAAGAGTCTACCAGTCTGAAGATTAAGTTTAATTAAAGTACGATTTAATTTGGTTAGATAAAGAAGTGTTATTTTCTGGATTAATAGTTCGGTTTATAGAAAACAGATAAAAATGTTCATCACAGTTTCCTACAGTTTCAGAGGCTGGAACCAGAGAGTTTTTGGCATTTTTGCTTTAAAAAATAACTTCAACAATCAGTTATTAAAACAGTTTCTGATTAATTTTCTGTTGTTTGACCAATCAATTAATTGACTAATCGTCTCAGCTCTAAACAAGTAATGAAATAGCTTCTACCATTAAAATTAATTTGTTTTTGGAATAGGAACTCCCATGATGTATTTCTAAAAATATTTTAATGGCAATCTGTTGATTTTTTTTAGTTTAGTTAGTTGTTTGTTTAGTTTTTGTTTGTTTTTCCCGCTTTGGTTTACTGTTTTATAAGCAGGGGTGTAGCACAGAATTATGGGCCCTGTACATAGGCGGTCTCTGAGGCCCCCCATGATTTTAAAAATATTAATACAAGTATGTATTGTGGGCCCGTCCATGACCAATTTACAGGGTCCAACCCTGTAAATTAGTCATAAATACATTTTTAAAAAGAAAATTAAGAAAACATTTCTTTAAAATTGTATTTGGATTATGAAGACAGTTTAGCCAAACTTGAGACCTATTTGTCACGACAGTTCAGTGTTTTTAAGGTGATCGACACCACTCTCATATATCTCATATTTGTCCGTTAGTTAACTAAATGTGAAGCTACAGCCAGCAGTTAGCTTAGCTTAGCACAAAGACTAGAAACAGGGGGAAACAGCTAGCCTAGCTCTGTCCAACAGTGACAGCACCTCTAAAGCTCGCTGATTAACACGTTATATCTCGTTTATTTAATCTGAACAAAAACCAAAGCGTAAAACAACAATTCTCCGTTTCTCGGAGGGTTTGTGTAACAAACTATTTCTTAGCTGGGACCAGTCACTTCCTGGACTGTCTGCTGGTTGCCTGGCAACCGCTCAGAGCCAAACTTTAAGCTATAACTCAGTCCCACTGACTGTATATTTAATTATTTTATATTTTCTGTATTCAGAGAACATTATCTAAGTACTCTGACCTTTTACTTAAGTGAATGTAGCAATACCACAGTGTAGAAATACTCAAGTATTAAAAAGTATTAGCATTAAAATATACTTAAAATACCAATAGTAAAAGTACTCATTATGCAAAATGGCTCATTTCAGAATAATGTATATTATAATAGTATATTATAATATTAGATTATAATTATTGATGCATTCATGTTTACCTCAGTTTAATGTTGCTGCTGGTAAAGGTAGAGCTAATTTTAATTACTTTATACACTGCTAGCTTGTGAATTTCCCCCCTTATGTCGTATCTTAATCTGTATTAACACATCATATATTATTTGTTGATTGTATTTCGTATCATTAATCTGAATCTGCACCGTAACTTAAGTTGTCAAATAAATGTAGTGAAATAAAAACTACAATATTTGCCTCTGAAATGTGGTGAAGTAGAAGTATAAAGTAGCAGAAAATGGAAATACTCAAGTAAAGTACAATTACCTCCAAATTGTACTCACTGTAAGTACAGTACTTTAGTAAATGTACTTTATTTGGTGGTGATTTTGGAATTCACCACTGACACTTTGGCTTTTTCATCCGATAAATCAATAAGTCACTCAACAGAAAATTAAACAGGAACTATTTTGATAGGCGATTAATCAGTTAAGTAATTTTTTGAGCATAAACACCAAAAATTATTTGCTGCTTTTTTCAGTTTATCTGTTTTATATAATTGTAAATTGAATATCTTGGGAGTTTGGACTGTTGGTCACACAAAGCAAGACATATAAAGATGTCACCTTGTCAGTTTTCTGACATTTTACTGACCTAACGATTAATTTGATTGATCGAGAAAATGAATCATTAGTTGCAGCCCTAGTTGTTGTGATGGCTTATGTTACATCAGATAACAAAGAATACAGAATTAAACAATATATAAAATGAATATTAGACTGTTCAATAATCGAGAGACAAATATTAGAAAATTACATTCAGTTTAATCTCATATCATTAAGTGCTGTTTCCTCATAAACCTCCTTAAATCCTTTGCAGGCTGTGTTTCTGATCATGCACTCACAGTTTGCTTAAAGGTGTAGTTCGATGTTATGGAAAAATAGGTTTATCTGCTTTCTTGCCAGAGCCTGATGAGTAGATCAACACCACTCTCATGTCTGTACTGTATGACGAAGCTACAGCCAGGAGACAGTTAGCTTAGCTTAGCATAAAGACTGGAAACAGGGGGAAACAGCTAGCCTAGTTCTTTCCAAAGGTAACAAAATCCACCTAACAACACTGCTAAAACTCTCAAATTTACAAGTTAGGCAGCTTTATTTACCTTTGGAGAGGCAGGCTAGCTGTTTCCCCCTGCTTCCAGTCTTTATGCTAAGCTAAGCTAATTGGTTGCTAGCCGTAGCTTCATTTTTTAACATACAGATGCAAAAGTGGTATCAATCTTCTCACCTAACTCTCTACAAGAAAGCTGCGAGCATCACATTAAGTAAAATGTCACCATAATGTGTGTCTAACAACAGAAAACCAGCCAAACTCCTTACAAATCTCCAAACATTATAAATATGCACGGAGTGAAATATCATTTTAAGGTCTTAGCTGAATAATGAAGATAAAAGAAACTTAAAAAGGGCTGGTGTGAATATTGTGTTCAGAGGTTTACATGTTTTTGTTACACAAATAATGTCTCACACAGTGTTTTAAGTGTAGAAAATTCATTTGGTACAAAATATTGCTTACATTACGTTACAAAATAAAAGTTACAAATCAGCCTGACTTGTAAATAATACAAATTATCATAATAATAATCATTTTAGGATAAAACACATTAAAATCGTATGAAAGTGGATCCCAGTGTTGGCCACTACAATACAGCGCTGGATTTCATGTTCATTTATTTATTTAAAAAAATACAGTATGTATATTGTACTTCTATATCACAGTTATTAATTTCAGTGCTTAGTCCAGCTTTCAACTTCATCTCTAAAGGGTACTGAAACATTTTCATGTCAAATTAATAGATATTGTGTCCAGGGGGAGCATCACTGGTCTGGAATCAATACAGAAACTGTTTAAAAATGTCCAGCTTAGTTTTTATAGTAGAAACAATTATTCGTTTCTTAGTGTTAACAGTCACAGAACAATACAATCACACAAACAAGAGGAAGTTTAAAGTGCAAACTATATAAAGGGTAAAGGGACGGCTTGGATTGCTTTATAAAAACTATTTGACACTCAACCTACGTATACTTCATCATCCATGAATAGAGCATTTTGTTTTATGACCTTCTGTAGTGTTGTGTCCTTTATTTTTAGCTTAAAGGAAAATTCCACTCTCAGATACTCTTACACTGAACGTCACTGAGTGAAGGCTTTGTTCCAGTGTCCCGAAATCTTTCTCAACCCTTAAAGGAATACTTCCAACATTTTGGAAAATAAGCTTATTTGCCAACCTGATCTCACAGAAATACGTGCTATGACCACGACCGATTAACACCATATTACGTGGTGGTGGCACGTAGTTACGTGACACTACCACGTAATGCGGTGTTAAAGAGGATGCAATGCAAAGTGCATGCTGGAGAAGAAGGGCTTAGGGTTAGGGTTAACTGCAGGGAGAGCGTGTATTTTCGGCATAATGGGCTGTTGCACCAATGGGCCATTTTTCGGACACGAACTCCAGTCTCCGGGGTACAAGTCCTGTGTTTGACCCATCCATCCACCCCCACCTCATCCCTGTGCAGACTTTGACGCTCTTTATACTACTGACAGAAGAAAAAAATGTGGTGGAGGCACGAAAGATACTTCCAATTGAAATACATTAGTTCGAAAGTGTCACAGGATTTTAACACATTACGTGCCACCACCACATAATGCGGTGTTAAGAGGTCGTGGTCATTTTGTGTATTTCTGTGAGATCAGCCTGTATTTGCTTTCTTGCAGAGAGCTAGATGAGAAGTTTGATCCCACTCTTGTCTTGTCTGTATGATAAATATGAAGCTAGTAGCTTAGCTTAGCTTAGCATAAAGACTGGAAGCAGGGGGAAAGAGCTAGCCTGGCTCTCCAGAGGTAAAACAAATCTGCCTGACACGTAAATTTGAGAGCTTTAGAGGTGCTGGTAGGTGGATTTTGTAACCTCTGGACAGAACCAGGCTAGCTGTTTCCCCTTGTTTCCAGTCTTTATGCTAAGCTAAGCTAACTGTCTCCTTATATTAAACAGACAGACGTAAGAGTGGTGTCATTCTTCTCATCTAACTCTCTGCAAGAAAGCAAATATTTCCCCAAAACGTCGAAGTATTCCTTGTGCATGATAATTACTAACCGCTCTCATATAGCCTATGTCTCAGTCCAGTGGTAACAAAATCCACCTCCCAGCACCTCTAAAACTCACTAATTAACGCGTTATATCTCATTTGTTTAAGTTAAAACATTTTGGTTTTACTGAGTTACTGTGTACAAATTAAACAAACAAGATAAAACATGTTAATTTGTGAGCTTTAGAGGTGTTTGTAGGTAGATTTTGTCACCGCTGGACAGAGCCAGGCTAGCTGTTTCCCTCTGTTGTCAGTCTTTATGCTAAGCTAAGCTAACCAACTGCTGGCTGTAGCTTCATATTTAGCGCACTGACATGACAGTGGTATCAATCTTCTCATCTAACTTTCAGCAAAAAAGCAAATAAGCACACTTCCTAAAAAGTCAAACTTTTCATGGCTGCATTTCAGTCTGGATAAAATGGTGTTGAAGTGTTTTAGCGTGGATTTTTCTTTTTACATTCAATAAACTGATGGTTAGCATGTGGCTTGATATTAAGACCAAGCAGGAAACAACCCTGCTTTACCCGCAGAGCTCTAAAGTTGCAGTTCCTGAAATAGCCACTAGATGCTGGCTGCAAGAAGTCCATTTAAAAAGTCCAAACTTCTAATATTTTCCACAAGAAGTGCTGGTTTCAATAATTTGTCTGTTGTACTTCTTCTTGAGAATTATTGCTTCATTTAGGAGATATTAAGGAATGTGTTTTCTTGAGTTGGCCATTGCGGTTGCTTCTTTCATGTACCATCTCAGATGTATTGCCTCTAGTAGTCAGGATGGTAGTGGTAAACCCAAATGAAGGCTTTAAATGGTCCCTTCAGAAGACTTTGGGTGACATTAACAGACACTACATTCATGTTTTTCTATTGTTCTACCACCTGCCTCGTGAATAGAAATTGGAAAAGTCCCAAATGTAAATTCCTTCATGTTCATTCACATTACGCGCTAAAGCTTCGGTTGTGCTTTCGTTTCCTCGAGTGGCAACATTTAACCAGCAGCCCCAGCACAATCATCACAAGTAACGCTGTCAGTATAACAGCAATAATATAGTTTTGGATGACCGGTCTGTGACACATTTCAGGGGTCACCTTCTCGATGTTGACCGGCTCTGAATACTCCTCGTGAACGCAGGTCACAGTCTCGATGTCGGGGACGACCACGGCTGAGTGCTGGACCATGTCGAGGAAGCGGAAGTTGCTGCAGCAGCTCAGAGGGTTGGAGCCCATGTACAGAGTCTTTAGTGAGTGCACCAGAGCCAGCATGGTGCTGTGCTCCAGGGTGACCAGGTTGTTGTTCTGCAGGTTTAGTGACTCAATGGAGGAGTCTTTATTCCACGTAGGTAGAGTGGTCAACTGGTTGGTGGACAGGTCTATGTGTTTGAGGCTCCTCAGCGACGACAGGTCTGTGTTTAGACTGGAAATGTTGTTTTCCCTCAGGAGGAGGTGAACCAGGGAACGCTCCAGGCCAGAGAGGGAGTCTTTGTCCATGTCTAAGCCCAGGTTCAGGGACAAGTCCAGTAACTTCAGAGGGGTGTTGGAAAACGCGTTTGCCGGCAGAGTCCTCAGATTGTTTTCAGACAGGTACAGGAACTGCAAGTTTGGTATGAAAGAGAAGGAAACACAATCTGGAGGATCCTGGTGGTTTTGGTCCAAGGCACAGACTTTCAGATTATTCTGCTGAAGCTGCAGGTGTTTGATACTTGGAAGTCTTTGAAATATTTGATGGTCCAGGATGGTGAGGTCGTTTCCTTGTAAGAAGAGCTTTTCCAGCGATGGCAGAGTATTTTCCCCAAATGTCAGACTCTGCAGCGAATTATAGCTGAGATTGATGATCTTCACCGTCTGTAGAAGACGTACATCAGTGATAGAAAACGAGCTAATACAGTTATTACTCACATTCAGGACCTCGAGTGATCCCATACAGTAAAAAAAAGACTGTGGTATGCTTTTAAGTTGGTTGTAACTCATGTCCAGGTATCTCAGGTAATACAAATAAACCTTTTTATCAGAACTTCCTGTGACGTTGATGCTCTGAAGTTGGTTTCGTGAAACGTCCAGGTATTCAAGTTTGTTGTTTACAGGGAGAAGAGGAAAGTAAGACATTTTGTTTTCACTCACATCTAAATAGACAAGTTTATACGAATCTGTTGATCTCGTGCTTTGGAAAAGCTCCATGCTGTTCTTGCTGAGATTGAGCACTTTTAAGTTACAGAGATTAAAGTCTGTGATGCACGTGATTGAGTTCTTGGACAAATCGAGTTCAGTCAGATGATCCAACGAGTCAAACGCTCCATCTTCAATCTCCAAGATGACGTTATTGTGGAGGCTGATTTTTCTCAGGGACAAAGATCCACTGAAAGTATTTTGTGCTATTTTGGTGATGCTATTGCCATTGAGGGAAAGGTTTGCCAGCGATGGAGAATCAGCCAGGAAATAGTCAGACATTCCCGTGTACAGCCCGTTGCTTGACAGATCAAGTGACTCTACAGCTGTAAGAGGCCCAATGTTGATTTTGGAGAGAGCGAAAACATTCAGATGATTCCTGGACAGATCGAGGACCTTTAGATCAGTCATGTCTTTGAAGAGGCCCGGCTGGATGAAGTGGATCTTGTTGGAGTGCAGATTCAGACGATGGAAGCCGGTGTGGTATGCTAGAGTTTCCTGCGTGAGGTTTTGCACCTGGTTGCGAGAAAGGTCCAGCATTTGGACGCCATGCGGAAGGTTGACTGGGGCACTTCTGAGGCTCAGATCGCTGCAAAACACATCCATCTGGACCTACGAACAAAGACAAACACAAGTCTGATTATGTCGGCATGCTGCCAGATTTCCTGACCATGACACAATACAGACCAAATGTTTAAAGCGTACGTGGAGGGTCGATTTATGAGTCAGTGTATCTACGGCATGTTCTTGGCAGCGACACAGTCCTCTGAGGTCTGTGACGGTGAGTTTTTCTAATGAAAAGAAAAGGCTATTTCTCTTTAAATTAATTCAAAAAGCTAACTGCTATTTAATGACTAATGATGCAGCTCTCATTCTCAGGGTCTTTAACCAAGATAATAGCTTTAAAAGAAAGATTTTCCCAGTTTAAAGACCATACACCTCATACCTTTATCACCAACCCACAGTTTTCGTCATCTCCTCTCCCTTTTCCCTTAATAGATTCAAATATTTAAGTTATTAAGTGTAGTTTATAATTGAAACCATATGGCCAGAGACCCCCATGTCCAAAAACAGCTCATAAAACTGTCCCCTTCTCTGTTTTCTCTCTCTGAGTACATTTAGCTTCTTGGCATATTTGTGGTAGCCTGAAAGTGGCATTCCTGCTTGCTTACAAGCTGGCCATAAACAAACGGATAGACTTATTCAAGAACAACTGGAGGGCAAAACATCTTGTATCTGTTATCGGGCACTGAGGCGTAGTTTTTTAAGAAAGTATCGTCATTAAAAACAATCTTTTCTCAGTGACGTCTGGTGTTATCAGTCATATATACACTGCTTGTGTGGAGTGCGACTGCTTACATTCCTGAAAACTCTGAACTTAAGCCTTCGTGTGGATAACATCTGATATACTGTATGTGTGCGGGGCTTTACAGCACATTTAGTCTCAGTAATACTGTAACAAATGACTACTAGTGCAACACATGGGAACTAAGACAGAAAAAACCACTCATTTGAAAGTTAAAGCGAGTCTGACGTGCCCTTATGTGCATTGACACAGTTGTTGTAATCATTCTTCCTCTCCACACTGGACCTAACGTGATCCCTTCCTAGCATGACTCCAGTGTGAGAGATTGGGGGACAAAATCCACATATAAATCCATGTTTTGTCCAAAAATGCTCTCTTAAGTTCAGCCTGAAGGTAATATGAGTCTCCAGCGGTCTGAGTAAAACAAATGTAGTTAAAGTCTCTCTCACCAGACAGTGTTTTCTTTCTGAGGAAACGTAACACAAAGAGGGAATTTTATAATAAAAACCCTGAAACTGTCGGGTTTTATTTTTCATGCCGAAACCTATCCATCTCCTGTTCTGACTGCTGTCCACCTGGAAACCACCTGTGTTCTGGAAAGCCTGTTGCGTTACTATGACGCCAACTGCCAACCAATGAGCTGATAGATAGATAGATAGATAGATAGATAGATAGATAGATAGACAGACATAAAGGTAAAAATGTACACCCTTTAAAGCACGTACATGCATATAAGTGTGCAAATTGCAGTAAGGTGTCCAAAATGAATGTAATTATACGTTAAAAAGATGTATTGCACTGTGGCAAAAGTTACAGAAAATGTAATTATAGTCCAATTAGTGAGTCCAGTAAGACCTCAGCAGCCTCTAAGTTCGCTGATGTTCACACCTCGACAATTTCAATTTTTGTCGCTTACAGAAGAAATAAGCAGTAAAATGTACAGTTACAAAATGGAAATAAATCTTGTGGCAGCCTTGGTCTGTCTTTGAGGTCCCCCTGGGTGCACTGGTACCCACTTTGGGAACCAGTTGCCTTGGGGTTTAAGGTGCCAACCATGAACCACAATGTCGCTGGTTTGAATCCAGTTGGTTTCTTATTATTATTATTTTTGGCTATTTTATGCCCTTTTCTGTGTTAGGGGATTGGGGGGATAGCTGGAGAATGTCATACTGCCCAGATACACACTACAGCATGGCCACAACTGAGTCTGTGATCAGTGTTAGTAACACCTAACATCACTGAGTGGTTTTTTATCACTACACACACCAGTGATTCAACCTATAAGCCACTTCATTAAAGCTGTTTCCTGGGAAAAGAAAATCCTCCAGCACACAGGAAGTGATGCATGTTACATATCTAGTATTTCTTTATGTAGAACAAGAACTGTTCTGCAGACAGTTTGCATTTTTTCGTAAGAAGCCAAAACTACATGATTCACCAGAAAACTCCACGGAAGAGACGTCACAGTCTGCTGTACACACTGACTGACACGCTTGACTGACAAGTGACCTCTGCAGCGCAATACAAAGACACTTCCAGTTTTTCTTCCGGAGAAGCCAAAAAAACATTTCATTGTCCAAATATTAAAGCCTGAAGGTCTGACGGCAGCACAGTTCAAGAGCTAAAACTAATAAACCAGATCTGCTCAGGTCAAAAGCTTTCAAATAAACCATCTGCCTGTAGATAATCTGAACATACCTCAAGCTCCTGATGGATTTAGGTGCCTCATCTCAGTTGCCATGGGCAACCCATGAAAATAAACTAACAACAGATGAAAAAACCCACACATATATTCAGTATTTATTTGACTGGAAATGTGAGGAATATGCCTATAAAAGATGTTGGATTTAAATGTCAAAGTGTCAATGTTGAACCACCACTAGACAGACAGATGTGTGTGTGTGTGTGTGTGTTTCATCAGGCTTTACTTACAACTTGGCATGCAGTTAGGTGGCGGGGAGGACGTGCGGATGCTGCCACGCAGCTGACCAACAGCGGGAAAAGCAGCTGGAAGGCGGCCATGGTGCTGCAGCACAGGGAGAGTCCAGATCACACGAGTGAGAAACACACAAATCCAGGAAGCATGCTGTAGGTGATATGACTCGAAAAGGGAAGGAAGAGGGAAGTAGCCCTACCTACTGTGTGACATGCAGACCTGTGACAGTGCTATTTATGCCCTGAGATACAAAAGGGGCTTTTTCTTACTTGTATGCTGTGACATTTCTCTTCTATACTGTACTACAAACTGTATTTAGCTGCAGAACTGGTAGTACTGAGAAACAATGACTAAGCAAATGAAGCTTAAGTGTTTCCGTGACTTCTGAGTAAATGTGATCGGTTCTGTTCTGTAGGTCATTGTTTGGAAACAGAAAAAAGCAAAGATTGTTTTGTCGGGCCTTAATGAGTCATCTTTTTACGAGACGTGAGTTCTGTGCCTCGTTATGTTGCGGAAACTTGCTAAAATATTTCCTGATAGGTTCCCCTGAACAAAACAAAACAACATGCAAGCTTGCAGAGTAGACAACGTGGGAGTAATTAGCAGCAATGGTAAGTACCCATGGGGATGATAAGGACGTGGAAATTTAGGTGAAACAAAAAGAGGTATCACAGAGGCTTGCAGATAGTGAAGCTGCATAAAATACAGACACGTCATTCGTTTAGTGCTACTGAAGAGCATTTGGATTTGTTGGCAATTAGCAACTCATTTTTGTTCAATAAGCAGCTTAAAAATCAATGAACAACTGAGCTGCGATTAATCTGTTACTTAGGATCAAAAAGCTGCGCGGCTTCTTTTTAGTGACATTAAAGTCGAACACAGAAAGTTTAGCTGTATAAAATTAAAAGATTGTGGTCGTTCTCTCTACCACAAGCAAGAAATGGACTCCCAAGTACTGTACTTCAGTATAATTGAGGTACTTGAGTATTTCCATTTTATGCCACTTTGTACTTCTACTCCTCCACATTTTGGAGGGAAATATTGTACTTTTTACTCTACTACATTCACTTGACAGCTATAGATTTAGATATTACCTGAAAAACATCTAATAATCTTAAACATACAACGCATTGTTAAAGGTACAACCAGTGGTTTCCAACATTTTTTCCTACAAAAAACAAAACAAAACACAAAAACACAAAAACACAAAAACACAGTGTCTAGTTGGGGCTCCTTGTTACATTTCAGGTGTCTTTGAGTTGTTGATGAGACTTTTTTTCCTTTAAACTTCGCATGATTTCATTAGAATAAATGTTTGAAGCTCAAAAAGGTAAAATGATCCAAAAAGTCACCAAAAATCAAATATTAGTCCAAGAAATTAACACAAACTCGTGGAGCAGAACTTTGTTTTTGCTTCTTTCCTCTTCCATAAAACATCTCACGACCCCTCAGATTTATCTTGTGACCCTTTGGAGGGGCCCGACCCCCAGGTTGGGAACCACTGGACTAAACTACTATATACTAAACTGTACATAACGTAGTTAAAACACGCTCCACCTGGAGCAGCTACAACATTAAAATGCTGCTTACACATTGATGCATCAGTATTAATAATAATAATCAGTCACAGGAGACATTTTTCTACAGAATGAGTACTTTTACTTTTGATACTTTCAGTACATTTTGCTGCTAACACTTGTGTATTTGGACTCTTTACTTCAGATGTAAATTTGAAGCAGGAGGATCAGGAATACTGTGAGTATTTGAAATGAAGAAACTCCACTTACTTACTTAACAAAGTAAAATATTTATATTATAATAAATAATCAGAAATCTCACACACACGCTTAAAGCTTTTCTTTTCCTGCCTCTTAACTGCTGATTTTCCATCTTGTTTAATTACTTTCAAATTCCTTTCAGGCCGGTTAATGTACAAAAGTGTTTGCAACCACTAGTGTAGTAATAACACAATTTTTGTCTGAAATATGAACTTACATCGTGTTTTAATGTGAAATCTTCTCTGCCAACTATTACCTGACAAGAAGTCTGTACTTTTACTTTGAATGCAGGACTTTTTTTTGTAAAGGAGTATTTTTACATAGTTGTATTGGTACTTTAAGAGTACTTATCCACCACTTGCTCCACACACATACTCCAACAAGCAGCTTCTGCTCCCACAGTCCAGTCCAAGGCTCCTAAAAACCCAAACCATGCAACAACATGCTTTTTAGAGAGCTGAACATTTACCTCACTTTCAGCTGATGACTAATCTTCGCAGTGCCTCCTGACCATGTTGATTTCACATCCTCACACCCACCCACTCACAGATCGATAGTAACCGAGCGAACACCGCAAGCCAAACGCTCCTCTCAGCTGACTCTTCCCTCCACAGCTCCGGCTGCTGTCCAGCCATCACATCCTGTGAGAATATCCTGCATCGCTCGGCCCTCTTACCCCCTCCCACTGTTCTCAGGGAAATGCCTTATAAGGGGGTTGGGAAGTCCAGTTTTATGCTCCACTTCAAGGAGACCCAACACCCCCCCCCCTCCAAAAGTACCCTGTATTAATCCTAAAGTTGGATTTCTTTAGAAATAGTTTGGATGTTCTCACACACCAATCTCCATTTGGAATTTGGGGCATTTTAATGTTTGACCACAAAGCTAAAAGTTCAAAGCATACTTAGTTCTCCATTTGTTTATCATCTTTGATTTTTTAAAGCAACCTTTTATGGATAAATGTTTGAAAAGAGAGAATGTGTTATCTCCACCCAGAGAGAGCAAAACGTCAGCAGCAGTTATTGATGGATTTATAAAAAATGTACGCCCATCGGATACGTGTGGGTGTGTTGAAAAATCACACATCCTTTTCAAGACTGTGGGAGTAAGTCTGATATGTCATGTGGCTTTTCTGTGGTCCGCCATACTGTAAACAAACAACACAGTAATTATAATGAGTAAGACCACTTTACACATACAGACAATTAGCTGGAAATGACTACAATTGTCTGAATGTCTGGACCAGCTGGGAAAGTAAATGAGTAAAACTTTCTCCTCCTGTGTCTGGTGATAACTGCCCAAGTGCTCTTGAGCGAGGCACTGAACCTCCGACTGCTTCAGTGGTCGACTGTACTGTGTAAATAAGATGCAGGAGGACCAGGACCTTTTATTTTGGCGGTATCACAAGCTACAGACTATATTTTGACTTGTTAAAGATTCTACTTAACAAAGTGTATATTTTAAATAAATAATCATGTTTACAGATGCTGATTTCTGTCCGTCGCAAATCTGTTAAAACCATCTCCAAAACATCAACTTTTAAAACCGTTTATTTTAAATGGTTTTCACAGGTTTGGAGAGCATGTTTATAATATATTTTTCTTTTTCTGGTTGGTTGGCGTTAATAGTAAATGTGCTTGCAACTGGCACGCAGTGGTGGAAGAAGTATTCAGATCTTCTACATCGGTAAAAGCAGCAATATCACAGTGTAAAAATGCTTACAAATAAAAGTCCCACCTTCAAAAAGTAAAAGTACAAATGTTTCATCAACAAAATGTTCTTAAAGCTGCATTAATTCCTTTTTTTGTCACCTGGGGGCAGCACAACAGGCTGTAAACACAACACATACATAATATAAATAATAATAATAATAATAATATAAAGTTGAATATATTAGCATTAACAGTTGCTTATTTACACATCCAGCAGTTACAGTGCAACATTAGCATTAATTTGGAGTCGTGTTTTTATCTATCTGATGACTATAAGTCCGATATTCTCTCTCTTTTAGCTCTGTTTTTGGTCTCCACCCACTCCTGAGGGAAATATCTGGATCTTTAGCTGCTAAATGTTTCACTCTAACTTTGTCGCAGCATTTTTTGCCTAAAAAATGAGCAGTGAGAGTGAAAAACTGTGGGCTATAAAACCAAAACAATGAGCTAAAGTGTTGGGTGATAATATGTGTATATATATATATATATATATATATATATGACCATATTTTCGTTTCATTGTGTTTCACGGCACCTATGGTGATAATTGGTAATTACAAGTGTGTTTTGGGACCTCACTTTAGTTTCAGTTTCACTTTCCTCGTCTGTAGTCATCAACCTTTTCTTTGTTCATTCAGCCGTAATAACCATTTACTCGCAACACCAGCAGAGACTGGAAACAACAGCACGCCACTTCACACACAGGTGAGTTGAAGAGCAAGTCTGTTGAGTTAACAGCCTTGTTAAAAGCCTAACTGTGCGCCGCTTGTGATTTTTTCCAGGAAAGTCCCTCCCGACACCCGGGTCGTAATAATGCAAATGCTGCAGGCTTTCATCAGTGAGCCATAGGCTCAGTCACCATTGCGTTGCATCATTCAGAGATAGATAGTGACTTAACAGACGTTTATTTAAATGAAAATGTTCGAGATTATATCTTTAATATAAAAATCGATTAGTGCAGCTTTAAAGTAGTGTAAAGTAGTAAAAATGCTCTATGCAGAAGAATTGCTCCTATTTTTATTAATGTGTAAGCAGTATTTTATTATCGTAGCTGGTCGAGTTGAACCTAATTTATCAATTTAATAAAAAAAATATTACTTTATATACTTATATATGCTGATGAAGGCTGTGTGATATGGTTGAAATCTCTGGAAAAAGCTAGAGAACGGACCTTAAGCTGGGATTGCAATTTCTACTGTTATTTTATTTCTACTACTAGTACTTCTACAACTACTACTAAATGTCAAACTACCATTACCACGTTACTTAATATTCTGTTTTACATTTACATTAAAAACAGATAAACATATATTCTAATCTTAAAAAGTAACTGGTAGATATAACTGTTAAATAAATAAATATTTCCCTCTGAAATTCAGTGGAACTATAAAGTAGCTTAAAGTGGAAATAGTGAAAATACAAGTATCTTAGAATTGTGCTTCAGTACATTATATTTGAGTATAACGTACACTTTCCATAACTGACATGCAGTGTTGGACAAAGTATTCAGATCTTCTACTTCGGTAAAAGTGTAAAAATACTGTTTTCCATCTTGTTGAACTATATTTTTTTCATATTCCTTCTCTTGCAGGTTAATATTATTGTACAAATACGTTCACAGACAGCGGTGTAAGACGGATTTTAGATCTTTTAATTAAGTAAAAATAATAACAACACAATGTAAAAGTACTCATTATGTACTCGCCGATGAGTGCTAACATTGCAGTTGGTCAAGGTGGAGCTAATTTTAACACTTTATATACTTTACAAACACAATCCCACGAAGAAGATGAAGAAGATAGTCTCCTTCTGCCGATGAAGACTGTGTAATATGGTTGAAAGCTCTATGAAAAGCTAGTAAGTGGACTTTGAGTTGGGATCGTCACTGTTTCCAATGTCAAAACTGAACTTTGACGCTTTATATTTTAAGACGACACGGGCGAGACGTCCTTAAAATACTAAAAAAAAACATAACAACCGATCCCCATGACAGTCCCCATGACAACCGAGCAAACTTCATCTGCTGATGAAGACAGTGTGATGTGGTTGAAAGCCCTGGAAAAAAGCAAGTAAGTGGGCCTTGAATTGGGATTATTTTGTCAACATCAAGAATAAACTCTTTACTACAGCTGTCAAATACATAAAAAGTACATTTCCCTCCGAAATTAAGTGTAGAGTACTTCAAAATTGTACTTAAGTAGAGTAGTTGAGTAAATGTACTTTCCACCACTGCTGACATGCATAAAGAAATAAGTGAAAAAGAATAAAAATGATGATAAAAATAATAAAATTAAGAAGTCTTACCTGGTCTCTTCCTCTGCAGTGTCTCGTACATTAGTAGCAGGTTTAGTTTCACCTTCACCATCCTTTCATCATTCATTATGTTATATCAGTGGTGTCGTGTTCACGCACACACACACAGACACACACACAGCATCATATTACAAATAATAAACCACGCCACATGATGCAAACCCTCCTTGGGGGATTGTCCCCTTTTTATTTACCGGGATTCCCAGACTTTGTTTCCCTTTCCGCGCAGCTCAGGGTCACATCACTGATGGGTGTGTGGAGGGTTTTTTTTCCAGATATTTGTTTCCTGGAGGGAGACAGTGAGATCAGCGGGATGCAACACATGAATCAGTAATTCAATGACGGAGGAGGGAGGGAGGGAGGGGCGATGATAGAAATGACTGATGTGCAGTTTTTACCTTATTGAACGCTCAGTTGGATCAACGCTGCCCCCTGCTGCTCAGACTCAGACAGTACAGCACTTATTGTTTTTGTTCCCAGTAATTAACACCTACAGTGGTGGAAAGTAACTAAGTACAATAAAAACATTATACATTTATTTAACTGCTATAGTTACTTTGTTTTTACATACAAAACATTGGATCAACTTATTAAATATGATGTGTTGTTATAGATTAAGGCCCCTCGCAGGTGTTTTCAGTTATGCTGCCGACTGGACCGGATCAGGTTGGAGTTGTGTGAAGGATTTACGTGAGGTCATCATGTACTGTTTTTTTTTATCTTGTTGACATGATAATATAATATGTGCAACAAGATTAAATGAAATTTAATCTTTCGGGACCTTGACCTTAATTTAATACTGTGAAAGGAGCAATTTTTCATAGTGAGTACTTTAAGTATACTTTGATGCTAATACTTTGGGATTTTTACTCAAGTAGAATTTCGAATGCAGGACTTTCACTTGAAACAGAGTGTTTTTATACTGTAGTATTAATACTTTTACTTAGTAAAAAGAGTACTTCTTCCACCACTGCTTTCTGCTTCTACTTTACTACATTTTGGAAGCCAATATTGTACCAATACGTACAATACTTGCACTATACTACATTTATTTGACATTAGTTACTTTGCAGATTCAGATAATTAATTTAAAAAATATATAATATTATAGATTAAACTACCCAGCAGGATATAAAGTAGTTGAAATGATCTCTTTACCAGCTGCAACATTAAAGTGATGAACACATTAGTGCATCAGTAATTATAATCCAATAATATAATAAACATTATTCTGAAATGAGCCATTCTGCACAAGGAATACTTAACTTTTCTTTTGGTACTTTAAGTATATTTTGATGTTAATACTTTTTACCTTTACTTAAGTAATCAAAAAGATTTTGAAAGCAGGACTTTTACTTGTAACAGAGTATTTCTACACCGCGGTACTACTACTGAAATATGTACTTAAATCATGTTTTTAATGTAAAATTTTCTCTGCAAACTAGTAACTGATAGGACTTCTGTACTTTTACTTAGGTTGGGGCTTATGTAGGACCTTTACTTGTTAAGGAGTATTTTAACTAGTTGTTGTTGTACTAGTACTTCTTTCACAACTACAGTAGTTAATTGTGTTCAATTCTTTCATGGGACCAGAATGCAAATATTGACTCAATTATATGAAAAAATCACTGTAACGATATATTATTTATATACTTTAGTATACTCAGTATTTAAATAATGTGTTTAAAATTAATTCAAGTGAACACATTTGTAACATAATGTCAGTGTAGTTGTACTTCTGAGGGCTGAGGGAACATCAGACAATAAAAGGCTGAGAAACACTCCTGTAAAACATAAAAGGCAACACACAGGAAGTGACAGTGCTGTAAAATAAAAGCAGCTTTAGTGGTCTAGCACGTAATTAAAACATCACCGGTTCGAAAACTGGGATTGATTTATGTAATTTTCTGGGATTTCCATTTATTTGTCTGCACTTGTGAATGTCAACGTGGTACAAGATACTATAATAAATATATCCCACAATACTACATACAGTATATTCAGTGGTGGAAGAGGTACTCACATTTATACTCAAGTAAAAGTAGCAATACTACAGTGTAGAAATACTCTGTTGCAAGTAAAAGTCCTGCATTCAAAACTTTACCGAAGTAAAAGTACAAAAGTACAAAAAAAGTACACATCAAAAGTACAAAAGCATCATTATAACATATATTAGTGGTGCATTACTGTGTAAGCATTGCTTTAATGTTGCAGCTGGTAAAGGTGGAGCTGATTTTAATTACTTTATATACTGTTGGATAGATTAATCTATAATAATACATCATCATTTATTAGTTGATTTATATTTCGTATTAATAATCTGAATCTGCAAATTAACTGCTAACTAAAAAGAAATGCAGTAGAGTAAAAAGTACAGTATTTGCGTAGTGTTGAGTAGTAGTGTAGTAGTATAAAGTAGCACAAAATGGAAATACTCAAGTACAAGTACTTCAAAATTGTACTTAAGTGCAGTACTTGAGTAAATGTACTTAGTTACATTCCACCACTGCCTATATTTCACACTCTGTATTTTGATAAACGAGTTATCCCTCGACCCAAAACTAATAAAATGACATACATACTTATGCAGAATGGAATAAGTTTTGTCTGTTCCTGTTTGGTGCATTATTTGCCTTGATTTTTGTTTAAAAGTGGTGGTTTTAAACCATTTATTAATATTTATGATGTTCTTATTTGATTGTATTGCTGCTTTGTTTTATCTGTTATCATTTTGTTTGTTTTCTTGTTTGCTTTTATTATCATATTAAAGTTTTACTTTTAAAATTTTAATGTGTAGACCCCATAGAGATTAGCATCTGCTAACAGATTCCACTTATGTTTCTCTGATTTAGGTCCTCTACCAGCAGCAGACTTTCTACAACTTTACATTTCTTCCTCTTTCCAATGTGGCCGATATGATTTATATAATCTGTTTGTATGTTTGAAGATTTTGTTGTTAATGTTGTGTGTTAAAGAAGAGAAAACATGATTATATAACTGGGAAATATTAGTTATTGCCAACATCTTTGTTTGATTTAATATCTTGATATTTGTGTCTTCATCTTATTCATTGAGAATATAATAATCAGAACAAATACACATATATAATTGGCCAGGAATAGGTTTTATATAAAATTTGAACAGTGGATACAGAGGCGATATTATGTGTATAAAAAAATACATACAATAAAAGGAAAATAAATGAATCTTATCTTTTCTATTTGGAGCAGATGTTCAAGTTAGCTGATGAAATGTAAAAGGCACTAAATGTACAACATTCCAGTTTTAAAGACAGAGTTAAACAAGAGGCCAAGGTCATTCCGAGATGAACGAAAATAAAAACAAAAATCACAGGGAATTTGTTGTCTTTGATATGCAAGACGTAGTGCAGATTTTACAACATAACATACCAAACAATTCTCAAATAACACACAACTATTTACCATCGAAAAACACTAACCACGCACTTTAAGACTCGTCGTGAGTGGAGTGAACATTGCAACCTGCATCCACTCCAAACTCTAAGACACCAACACACCAAACGTTTGCCCGTGAGCTTGGTCAAACTGGAAATCTTTCATAATTTATAGTTTACATCACAATTTCTACAAACAGCACTAAACACTGCAACAAGTCACAATTAGGAGCAAAGCGACCAGCAGTAAAGGTTTGTCAGTATCATACAGGTTGTTTTGATTTGGTGAATACATGGAAATACATGCTAACTAGTAAAAAAAACAAACAAAAAAAAAAACCCAACAGAAACCAACAGAAAAGACTTACAAGATAAAACAAATCTGGAAGACTACAGTGCCTGCATTGCGTGGTGTCACCGCCACAGTCAAGTCAAAATGGACTGAAGGTATAAAAACATGTTCTGAGTGAATAAGTATTCAGTAAGGAGCCCTTGAGTGGTCACTTTCGTGCGCTCGTTATGCTAAATTGTGCTCGTTTTACTCATAATGGTGCTCATTTGGTAAAACGTGCATGAAATACTTAAATCACACGCACAATATACTCGTTGCCCACAGTTTCATAAAACCAGAAGCACAGGAAGGACATTTATGTTATTTTTTCACATCATTATGCATGGGGATTCAAAATTACATTTTATTTCAGTTTGGGGATGCATTATGGAGACATATTGTCAACCCTTGCTAGTCAAGGCACTGGCATCCCTTGTTTTGAGTACATTATGCGCAGAATTTTAGTATTTCGTGTGCACGCTTTACAGAATTTTCGAGAGCACAATTTACTTATTTCGTTCCCTTGTTTTGAGTATGTTATGTGCAAGATTTAAGTATTTCGTGAGCACGTTTTGTAGAATTCAAGAGCACCATTTACTTATTTCGCTCCCTTGTTTTGAGTATGTTGTGCGCAGGATTTAAGTGTTTCGTGAGCACGTTTTACAGAATTTTCAAGAGCACAATTTACTTATTTCGTTCCCTTGTTTTGAGTACGTTGTGCGCAGGATTTAAATACTTCGTGTGCACTCTTTACAGAATTTGAGAGCACGATATACTTATTTCGTTCCTTTGTTTTGAGTCACATGCGCAGGATTTAAATATTTCGTGAGCACGTTTACAGAACTCGAGAGCACCATTGACTTACTTCGCTCCCTTGTTTTAGTACGCTGTGCACAGGATTTAAGTATTTCGTGTGCACACTTTACAGAATTTTCGAGAGCATGATATACTTATTTCTTTACCTTGTTTTGAGTACGTTATGCACAGGATTTACGTATTTTGTGTGTTATTTCATTTGCACATTTACTAAATTGTGTACACAATTTAGTAAAACAAGCGCACAAACTTGAAAAAAAATATGATGTGACCACTCAGGGGCTCCGCAATTCAGCTCCCAAACAGAGACAGTTTTAAATAAGTTAAAGTGTAACTGAGCCAGAACTGAAATAACTCTGCAGAAGCAACTCGTTAAATTTTTTGGTCAGAGAGTGCAGTCCAGGTTGATAACGGCCACAGTTGTTCGTTCATGTCAGTTATAATTTAACTCTGATTAACTGTTGTGATATTTGGTACAAACATTCATGACTTCCAGTTACATTTCCTCTGAAACAAATGACTGATTTCCTGCCAGCTTCAGCCATATTTTGAGATTTTTGCTAACATGCTAAACGCTAGCATGTTGTGCTAAGACACACAATGTTAGCACGACACTATGTTGCATGTTAAAGAGCAACTTGGCAGCTGAAAATCTTGTACTTGCTGACCTCCACTGTTTTAAAGTCTCACCTTGCTGCAGTGATGTAAAAGTGTACTCCAGGGAGTGTCAGTACACTGTGACATCACTGTTGGGGGTGGTTACAAACAACAGAGAATACCTGTGACCACACCCCAACAGCTACTCTTTAACATGCCAACATACTAGTGTTAGCATGTTAGAAAACTATCAAGCTAAACAATATATTTTGACATTGTTAGCATGCTAAGATATGAAACGTTACATGCTAAACGTCGGCATGTTAACATTTAACAAACACGTATGTTAACATGCTAACTGTAGGCACATTAAGGCTAAATGCTAACGTTAGCACATGGAGAAAAATCTTGAAGTGGAGTAAAAGTTTTCTCATCTATTGTGATTTCTAGTGTTTTTATTGTGTTGATTGGCTTTATTGATGAGACAAAGACACATTGGTGAGACCTCCGCTGGTGGGACAATAAAGTTTTATTCTATTCGACCCACTGATTGTGTTTTCAGGTGCGTAATGAGCTTTACAGCCATTATGGCTACAGACTTTTAGTCTTTTAAGGTACATATTGTGAACACAGCAGTGAAAAAACCCGCTGAGACTGGCAGACACCATTATCAGTGACATTCAGAACGATACAATCAACCCTACTTAGGACAAGGAAGCGGTACTTGCTGGTTTATGTTAAATTAACGCCGCCAACATAATCTTTTCCATGTTGGATGTGTTTAAAGCGGCTATAAATGATATTTTCATAATAAAACGGTATAAAATGACAATGCATCACTTGAATGTGCGGCTCCTCGCGGCTTTACGGAGATCTACAGTGAGTTTCAGCTCGTTTAGCTGTCCAACCACAACTAGAAAAAGCTCTAAAAAGCCACTGTACACTACCTGCTCAACACCAAACAGCAGGCTGACACAGTTACAGACTAGCTGGTGAACACAGCCGAACATTTAGCAGCTAAGGAGACAGATATTTCCCTCAGGAGTTGGTGGAAACCAAAAACAGCGCTAAAAGAGAGAGAATATTGGACTTGTATTCATCAGGTGGACAGAAACACGACTCCAAATGAATGATGTGTTGCTCTGTAACGGCAGGATGTGTAAATAATTTCAACATATCAACTTAAAATGTGATAATATAGCAATGTTATGTTCATAACTTGTTTCCGCTGCCCCCAAGTGGCCTAAAACATAATTTATTTATATTGGATCTTTTGTATTTATTATGAATCTGGCATTGAAACAAAAAATGGATTTAAAGCTCAAGAATCGTCACGTAAATGTTGTGTTTTTTGTGCACACTACATAAAATTTAATTCAGTCCATTTTGAATTGACAGACTCAACACTTCCTGCAGGCACTATATATGTTTGAGTGTACGGTGACGAATACTTAAGACTAAAAAGAGAAAACATTAAGCATGCCACCAACTTTCTAGACCTCTACAGCAAACTACTTTCCCTCTCTGGAAAGTCATCCACAGCCATACCATACTGGAATGAGTTACAGTAAACAGCACTATATCTTACATGAGCAAGAAATATATACAAATACTGGTCAACGTGGAAATTTACTGCATTCGGAAACAAGCTGAAGCTGAAGGCATTTAGACAGGTTGCAACACAAATATCATTCTCATAGGTCACCGAACCATTAACAGACAAAATTATAACATAAATTTGGCTTTTAAATGCTTCAAGACGAAAGAAAACCATAAAAATTTGGAATGCATTTTAAAGCTTAAAAGCATCTGAAAAGAACTTATCTAATATATTTGGCCCATTAGTTTGAAAAAAAGGAGCTTTACACAATACATAGATGAAAAAAAAAGATGGATATTTTCATAATAATGATTGTTATGTTAGTAAATTGCATGCAAACAGTGTATTTAGTGTTTGAGAGCTCCCAGTTTTCATAGAAGAAGATATTTCACCTCAGTTGAACTTTAGTTTTAACATGCATATTTCAAAATTACTCAAAATACAAAAAAAAAAAAACTGCCCAGGTAATTACCACTAGCAGCAAACTTCTCTTTATTCTTTCAAATCACACCTGCAAACAGGCAGCAAAACTTCTTAAAGTGTGATCCAGAACACAAAACATTACCTGGGTTGCATTGCCCGTGTGTTCATATGCACAATACGGACACTCAGAACAACCAAAATTAGTTTAAAAAAAAACCAGTAGGAAGGAAAGAAAAACTGGTTAATGTTCCACTGAGGTGAAAATCAAACGGGAGGCAGTTTATTTAAAAAGGTACCACAACAACATGCCAGAACTCTACAGAAAACTGAAGCATTCACAGTAATACAATGTCAGACGGCTTCTTCTGTTTTACAACTAGTTGATGAGTACCAAATTTAGATTCAAGATGTCATTAAAAGCTGCATGCAAAGTTACTGAAGGCGATGTAAAATCTAACTCTACATTAAACGCCCCTACAAAACAAGATCACTATGGAACTGCCCAACGGAGGAGATGAACTGAGGCCTCGGCAGCCTGTTGCACCGGCTGTGTGTGAATTCGAACGTAGCTTAGCTGGAATGTCAATTTAATGTCATTTTACAGAAACATAAAAGTTAGTTACAAGTTAAGATATAACTTAAAGTTTG
>NTHP01000502.1:126722-142619 GCA_003416845.1 Oplegnathus fasciatus | reverse complement strand
AAAAACACCTGGAGGGTGGAGCAACCACTGCTGAGTCAAAAGATAACAAGCAGTCACATGCACATGTGGGCTTCATGCAACTGAAAACAACCAACAAGAATGTACCTGCTGGATCGGCTTTTATATGTCGAGTATAAAAGATCTCACAGTGCCACAACACTGCCGGGCTCCAGAAATCTACTGGGAGTGCGACTCCAGCAAGACGTTTAATCCCAGTTACACTATGACCACTGGGAATTCACAGTTCAGACTGGCTGGAAGGTATAAATCAACTTTCAACAACCGGACGCAGTATAACAAGAACTATGATGTCGGTGTTCGTATTTCTACATTAATGTGGCAGTAATAAACTGCAACTGTCGGTAAAGACGGCAACGTTTAGGCTTAGTTTGAGATATACTGTATATATGTATCTGTAATTTAACTTTCCTTTTTATTTCTTCCTTTAGTATTACTTTTATATAGTTTGTTCTATTTGATTATTCATATTCTATTCTAATTTAAAAACCTGAATATCTGTTTATATAATTTTCTGCGTGTGCAGCGTGGAGGAGGCTACAACTGCATTTCATCCATGTGTATTTCATGTGTTGTTTAATGACAATAAAACCTTGAACTTGAGCGAAAATGAGTGAGCGCCACCACGGAAATTTAATTTAAAATGTGTCTGATATTTGCGTGAATCTGGACGTCCAAATCAACTCACAGCTGGAGGAGGAAAAAGACACTATATGGACTATAACACCACACCAGAGCATTAATTACTTTTAAAGTCAAGTGTCAGTTTAAAT
This sequence comes from Oplegnathus fasciatus, assembly GCA_003416845.1. Classification (NCBI taxonomy): domain Eukaryota; kingdom Metazoa; phylum Chordata; class Actinopteri; order Centrarchiformes; family Oplegnathidae; genus Oplegnathus; species Oplegnathus fasciatus. The sequence goes on along the minus strand of NTHP01000502.1, from coordinate 141,828 downwards.
TTAAGCAACGCGTCACAAACACGACGATCATGATCAACCTGACGATCTCTGGGGGATTTTTTGTCGATCACAAAGTATTTCAGGTAAAAAGCAATTCAATTTTCACTATCAGCTCTTAGAGTTGTAACTTCCTGCTGTTCTTGTTTCACATTAAAAGCTTTCTACAGACAAATCAGACGGATGCTTTTATTGTAATGCAGCTACAGGAAATGCATTACACCCGTCAACAAGGTTAGCACCGCTATTGCAACCCTGCAACACTAAAACATCCATCATTTTATAGTTTCAAACACACACCATGCTTTAACAGGTACATCTCATCCACCTATAAATCCTGCATGCTGTATATACACATGTATACATGCATATACTGTACATAATATACCAACTTCATGTATATAAAGTCATCTATTACTTTACTCATTCCATATTTATTCCTTTGCACTATTTGTATTTATTCACAATTTACAGACACACTTGACTTGTATAAAGACACTGCATGTTGGTCATTGTTGCTCTTTATATATATTTATATATACAGTATATACATACACATCTATTTGTATGTACATAATAGTTCAATGTTTATTTTTATCCATCTTTGCTCAGCTTTCTTTCTTTTTTTTTTAACTGTATGTGTATTTCTATCTTCCTGTAAGTCATCCTGTGTGTAAATACATTGCGAGCAGCTTAAAACCAGAGTCAAACCCCTTCTGCATGTACACACTTGGCCACATAAAGCTGATTCTGGTCCTACAGCTTCTAGTACAAGATAAGCGCTTTCTACAGCCCTGTGCAGCGGACCAGTTTTAAATATTTCCAGCAGAGACGGAACAAGACGAAACAGCCACAAAGTGCTGATTAGATGACGAGTTGCACGCAGACAACCGGTTCTACTGCCGTCTGTGGGAACGAGCACACCTCCAACACCAAGGCAACCAACATAAACACCTAATTTCACCATCCTGTTGGAGGGAAAGTCACTAATGCTCCGTGAGTGCATTACAAAATCTAATAAAAAAGTATATTGTCTGCGATCCGGTGTTTTTTTTTCTATATTTTCTTGGTTTTGGGTGGAGATGAGAGGCTTTCATTTTTACACGCCTCATGATCTTGGTTTAGAGGTGACTAAACTGAGATTTAAAGAAGGTTCAAAGGTAATCCTATTTGGTTTAAAACTGGATTTAAAGCTTGGTGCAGCAGCATTTTAAGAGAAACCCTGATTTAATCCAGGTTTTAACTACTTCTAGGAGGTGCAAACCACCCTCTGAGTCCAGAATGGCACCCGTCCAGTCAATTACATTTGATCATTATACATCTTGGAGCCAAACTGACAAAGAAAAGTCATCTCTTTGCCTGGAAACATGACAGGATTCGGCACATCCAATCAGCATGTGTTTGCAGCGAGTGGGTTTCCAGCCAAGGCCGCAGTCCTGCTCATACTTCAACAAGACGCAGGTACATTTAAAAAAGCCCTTTTGTGTAATCCAAGTATTCCTGCCTCAAGGTTAAACTGGTTTTCATCGTAGAAAGAATTCCTTTATAATAAACACATTTCAATTAGCATTCATTTGAGTTCAGTTTGAAAAGAAATCTGAGGATTCACCTTTCAGAACGACCCTGAGCTCTGTTCGAGCCGGTGTTCCCGTTACGTCTGGCGGGTTCTTTACGTCACAGAAGAAGGTACCGTTGTCGCTGAACTGAGCCGGACTCAGCTGTATCGAGACGTCCCTCTTGTTTATGTCTCCAATAAACTGCACTCTATCTTTGAACTCAGGTTGTCCCTTGAATCCTTTCCCATTGGAGAAGTAGAAAATCTATTAAAAAAAAAGAGAAGGAAAATCAGATTAAACTGCACAGAAGTCCACGGTTCCTTATCTCAATACAGCAAAATGTTAAAGCTGGGTCATAATATTTAATATCAAAAATAATGTCTTCGTATTTTAAACTTTCCTTGTTGGCTTTGCAAATGGATTCTTGGATTACAACAATATTTTCTAATGATAAATGACTTTAAGTACGATATAATAAATTATTATATTCATTATTAGAGTTGCAATGATTAGCTGATTAATCGATTAGGCTGATGGACAGAAAATTAACAGACAACTATTTTCCAGCATCTCAACAATGTTTTTTTGTTATATAGGATAATAAATAGGGACCAATCAGAGTCCTTTAATACTGAGATCTGATACTTATATTTACTTAAATGTTGATTAAATATGTATCTGACACTTCGAATACCGAACGCCCTGATTCAAAACTATAAAGTTGATGAGCTTAAATTATTGATAAGGTATGAGCGAAAGCCTGACTGGAAGAAAATGCAACTCCTGAAATTGATGTGAGGCCATCAGCCAGAGAGAAGACGGGTCACTCTGTTGGAGTTTGTGTTTGTACAGTACTGAACAACCGGCTGCCGACTCGGGGCCGAATCTGAGCCGTGAAGTCGGCCTGTATTCAAAACGAAAACCCTGCCTGCCTTCTGCTGGAGCTGCATATTTACAGAGTGATGCTTCTTTTACCTCATAAACAATCTTTGTCTGAGTACAGACGCAGACTGCAGAGAGCAAACAAACCGGACAACAGCCAAGTTTAATAGTAAATTAAATATCTTTGAGTTTTGGACATGTGGACCAATAAAGTTTCAGCCGTGTTTATTATATTATTATAATGTATTTATAATTTTAGACTCACTAGCCATTGATAGACGCTGTTAAGATTTGCACAGACCAATGAAAATATTCTCTCACACATTCTGCCACAAATTTAGAGTCAAAACTGCCGAATACTAATAAAATTAATGATGTTCTCCCATTTCCACAAACTTCAACTGTGGGATGGACAGGACTGCCCGTCACACAATAGCTGGCATTTCTAAATATCAATTACAAACCATTAATTTGGTTATTTATTTGTTATTCTTCCATTATTATTACCTATTTATTATTAATTTTACATATACTGTTTACATCTCAGTTTATGTATATTTATATATATTTATCAGTACCGTTTATTTCTCCATTTTATCACTTCTGCACACCTGCCTCATCAGAGTTATATTTCTATTTTTATTCTATTTTAGATTTTTATATTTTATTTTAGTGTTACATTTTATTTTATATACTATATTCTACTCCTATATTTTGAACTTTTGCACTATTTTATATCCTGTGTCTTAAATTCTCCTTTTACTTGCGTGATTTTCTTTATGTACATTTTTTTGAGCATTGTTGGAGCCTGAGACGTAAGAATTTCATTGCCAACAACTGCTTCTATGTAAATGTTGTGACAATGACAGCACACACATAAACACACATATTTCATATTTAACAGATTTCCCCTGAAACACTCGGTTGTTATATTAATTTAAATCATGTCAAGTTCTGTAGGTCACCCTGTTTTCTGTCTGTCCTTGTATATTTTATCTTCGTTCCATCATTGTTGTATCTGTAAAGTCACTTCTGTTTTGTTTTTGCACCAGTAAAGTAAAAAAATACAAAATAATAATAAATAAATAAAGGATGGCTCTGTTCTATTCAAGTGTCCCAGTAAACCATGACAGTGTGACAGTGAGCCAGCATGCAGAATACCAGGACCCTGAAACTGAAGCAGCTAAATTTAATTCATCCATCATTCAGTTTATTATTTACATGTCAAAATGTGAAAAAGGCCTAAAGCTGCATGAAAACAACGACACAACGCTCTCTAGGAGCAACACTGAAATAATCAAAGCCAGCTGTTAAAAATCAAAACATCAAAACACATTAATCAATTATCTACTGTCATTATGAGACAACAACAAAGTCCATAATCAAGTCAAGAAAAATCAGAAAATAAACGTCTTATCCTCTTTCAATCCTTCTCTCTCTCAGACCTCGCAGAGTCACAGCAACACTTCAAAGCAGATTAAAATGGCTGATTTTCTGTTTTGTTGGACAAAAAGGAAAAAGATCAGGATTTCTTTCTTTTCACACACCTTCCATTGCTGAAGGTGGTTAAAAATAAAAACATCTGACTTATCCTCAACACTGACCTGGCTCTGGTTCATACATGGAGGAGTTTTTGTGAAGCCACGGCCTTGTTATTATTAACAGTGTCAGCTGTGCAAACAGAACAATTTCTATTGTAATGAATTGTTTCCTGTAGTCTGAGGATAACTTTACTCAGCGATCCTGTTTGATATCACTTTCACATTTCAGTCACAGGAAGAAACTGTTATTCCTGTGCCTGATATCGTACTGAACTATCAAATATCCATATTTTCAGAGCCTGCCAGCATTTGTTGAGCTTGACCGCGTCCACATTACACTGTTTAAAGCTTGAAAACAACTTGAGTCCACACTCGCGTTTCCAGGACATTTTTGTGAGCTGAACAATAAAAAAACCTGATGAATCTCCTCTTTTTTGTCCTCTTTTCAGCTGGCAAACAACAAAACTGCATCACAGCCAACATCTGGTAAGCAGTGAGACAGACGCCGCCTGGCTGACCTAATCTTTGTTTCATATATCAAAATTTAAAATGAGAGGCCTCAGAAAGTTGTCTTATTGACTTCACTGCCTCTGAGTGGCTTGACAGGGTGTACAGGTGTCAATTTTATTTATAAATACAGCCCAATATACATACGACACCCTCTGTACAGCATACGACACCCTCTGTACAGCATACGACACCCTCTGTCCTTTAGACCCTCGATTCAGATGAGGAAAAACTCCCCCAGAAAAACCCTTTAACAGGGAAAATATGTAAGAAACCTCAGGAAGAGCAACAGAGGAGGAATCCCTCCGTCAGACCGTCAGACATGCAATAGATGTCATGTGTACAGAATAAACCAACATAGTAAAATCACAGTATGAACGCTCAGGATGACAAATTATAGGCAGATTGTAAACATATATGAAGAATATGGATCCGGGAGGACGTGGAGCAACTTCAGAAAACACAGTTGTTTGAAATGTGAGTTTATATTTGTGCGGATTAAATGTTGAATGCAGCAATAGAACAAGTGTTCAAACAAGAAATGATGGAAAAAGAAATGATGTTGAAGAAGGGCTGCACGATATTGGAAAAAACTGACTTTGTGATATCTTTTATCTTTTTTTTTGTGTTATTCATGTACAGATATACAATTAACAATCATAATTATCATTATTTGGGTACTTTTAAAAGTCTCTCCTCTTCAAACAAAACAACCCCTCCCTCCTACTTCTACCACACTTGGTTCAGCCCTCTGCCACCCCTCCAGAAATCAGCTTGGACTTCTCCCCTCTCGGTTTCACGTATGCGACTTCTGACACCGGCATTCACAGGTGGAGAGAGAACAGGTGAAGTATTTGGGAAAAACAACACGTCTCTTAATAAACTTTGTGTGTCGCAGTTGTGTTATTTACATGCACCATTTCTAATGATGTTCAAATGTTTGCTTAATCTGCGTGGTGGAAGATAAACGGGCTCCCCGGCGCGGCTGAGGACGATAAAACTCTCACCTCAGGCAACAAAGAGATTTATCTGGCAAGATGTAAGTAGAGATAGATCTGGATACTGTGAGTTTAGTGTGTGTGCTGTGTGTTAAGTGTTTCTTACATTAGGGCACGGAGGAGCCCTGTGACAGTAACTTTTTGTCTGTTTTGGTTGATAAATTGATGAACCCTTAAATCAGACTAAATGATGTAATATCAGACGGACGTTTCTTGTAGATTAGTCATGGAAAATGAGAACCATGCGAAAGTTCCTTTCGTATCAAGCAGTAAAAAAGTTGTAACATGACGTGTTTGAGTTAATTTGCCTTACTTGACATTGTGCGTCCTGCAATGTGAATATTGCACATGTGCACATTCGCAATGTTGATATATCATGCAGCCCTTTGTTGAACATTAAGCACAAGCTCTGCACAGGTGGAAGCCAACACAGCGGACACTCAATTAATTGGTCTGAAATAGCACGAGCAGCAGTAGCAGACACAAAAAACAGCAAGAATTGTCTTAAAGAGGAATGAATGTAAATGAAACTATATTAAAATATGACTTAAAGTACTTAAACTTCAAAGGACGCACACAACAGTCAAAAACAAAGGCAGTAACACCTGTATTCAAACTTAATTGTTGGCCTTTTTACAGCCCAATTCACACTACAGTTGTTCTCATTAAATTTCTTCTCGTTCTGTTGTCAGACAACTGAACAAGTATGAAATAGTGATTTAATCGTGTCTCATAAATACTGCCTGTTAAGCAGCAGTCACTCCAAAACTGCTGCACTGCGGTGATAAAACAATGATTTCATAATCGCTACACGGTCCCCCCGTCCCTCGGTGGGCAGCTTTGTTTTGCAACAGCTCAGTTTCCCCCGTAAAACACTGAAACACGAAGCTGACGTTTTAAGATTTATACGCTCTTTATAAGTTGAGTTTCGGGGGGGAGAAAAACGTCGATTTGGTCTGGACGGACGTCTGAAACTGAGAGAAAAAGATGTGTTTACAAATTTAACCGACTCAGTGTGGATACACTCCAAACGTTAGCTGCATGCATCTGTTCTGGCATGACTGCTCTGCAATTTGGAAACCCTACAGCTATGTCATTATGTTCGCAGGAGATCACAGCAGACAGGTAGACCTCCGCCCTGCCTGACCGATCTGTAAACAAAAAGGAGTAGGTGCTGTGGACGGGACGTCACACAAGCTTTCTTGATTCAATACAACACGCTTTGCTCTCCAGGATAAACTGTTTACATTTTGCTCCAAATATAACACAATGAAAAAACCCTTGAAGCTCAGTTAGACATAAATCTTTTAGAGCACCGACTGTTATTGATATATTAAATATTGTACATGGACTGTAACTCTTATTTTTACAGCCGTTTACGTGTCTCAGATTAGTTTACACTAATAGAATCACATTAATTATGTTCGCTGAAGCCGACTTAAGACAGTTTTAGCACGTAGTAAATCTCGATCGTTAAGAAAATGATCACCAGCCTCGTGAATCATTTTGCCAGAAACAAATCACAAATCCACTTGCTGTATAAAACAGTGCAGCTCTCGTCTGAAGCCCCAGTGTTTGTAAAGAGCTTTGTGTTGTCTGTGTGCTACAAGGATGAGAAATAAACAGAAATACTAAAAACACACAGTGAGATTAAAGTCATGGCGCTCGAGCAAGATAGAGGCACAAGATAAATAGATGAAAACAAACACAAGAATCTGATTAAACAAAGCAGCAGCAAGCACAAAAACAAATAAAAGAAATAATTAAGTGTTTTATTTAAAATAGTATCTAATATACAGTACAAATAAAAGCCTGGCACTGAGATACTACTACTGTATACTGAATACCCTGAGGAGCAGCTGAAGCCTTCCTTCATGTGTCAGTGCAGATAAAACAATCGCAGGAAAACATCCTGGAGCTGTGGGAAAGTCTCCCCACAAGCACTCACCACGTATGGAGCTTTGAAGAACTGACTGTCGGGCTGACTCGACTGAAAGCTCCAGGTCACCGAGGTGGCGCTGCTAACCACCTCGCTGGACTTGAAGGTGCATCGAAGGACTCCCGTGGTGCCGTTCTGCATCATCACTTCGGGGTCGGCGTGGATGTCGATCGCCGACATCGGTTTTGTGACTGTAAACAAACGAGGGGATAAAAACAAGTTTAATGGATTTAATTTAAATTGTAATGTAATGTTGATTGGTCTACTGGGATGGGAAAAACTTTATAGTCGAACGCGACACAACACAACTATAAGTACGGAACCACCATGTTAGCAGGGACTCGTTAAAACAACACAGGGGGCTGCGCTGGTGGGGGTGTGTTGTTTCAGGTAACAGTGAGACAATGAAATACAATACAGGAAGTCCAGTTTATGTAACAGATTAATGCGTTTGAAAGTTTCTCAGACAGCAAAACATAGACAGGCAGAGGTGGAAGAAGTATTCAGATTCTTTACTGAAGTAAAAGTACTACTAGCACACTGTAAAAATACTCTGTTACAAATAAAAGGCCTGCGTTGAAACGTTACTAAAGTAAAAGTGTAAGTATAACCAGGAAAATGTACTTTTAAGTACTAAAAGCAGTAAAATGTCCCCTGTGCCTGTTGTACTATTCTATATTCTCTCATTAGATTATTATTCCTCATCATTCGTGTAAAAGCAGGATTTTACTGTTGGAGTTGGTTGAGGTGGAGCTCGGACTGCAACTAGTGATTATTTTCATTCTGGATTAATCTGCTGATTATTTTCTCCGTTAATCGACTGATTGTTTGGTTTGTAAAAAGAGTGTAAATAGTGAGAAATGCCGTCACAGTTACCCAAAGTGACACCTTCACAGTCCAAACCTCAACATTACTAAAAATACATCACAATTATTAAAATCATTCAAAGGAAAAGCAGCAAATCTTCACATTTGAGAAGCTGGAATCATGAAATGTTTTTACAGGAAAAATGACACAAAAACAATTATCAAAAGTAGGTTCTAATTAATTAAGTCAATCAGCTAATTGATTAATGGACTTATGGTTTCAGCTGTACTTGTATAAGCTGTTGGTAGTTTAATTTAGAACAAAACATCAGATTTTATAAACTCTTCATATGTTTTGTGTGTAAAATTCTTAATATGTAAAAGAACTAAAGCTAGTAAAGTAAAAAAGTACAATATTAGACTGTGAGATGTGGTGGAGTAGAAGTAGAAAGTAGCATGAAAAGAAACTACTCAAGTAAAGTACTTCAAATTTGTACATAAGTACAGTACTTGAGTAAATGTACTTAGTTACTTTCAACCACTGACAGGATGTTACAACTCTGAAAATCAAAGCGGCAACTATTTTATCCTTCATCACAACAATCAATCACGAGGCCAACAGTATAAATACGGTATATATATATTCACATTACAGAGTAATCTACCAGGAGTGTGTGTTTGCTTGAGCCTGAGTTCAAGTCTTGCCGGAGCCCCGTCTGTTGCCCCCCCACCCCCGTTGCGTCAACAGACTGGCATGATTGAAATGAATGAGAGGGCTGCGTTTCATCACACAGGGCTAAAGTTGGTCTGAACACGGCCTTTAGCAAAAATCAAGTCAGTTTTATTTATATATCCCAATGACACAAATCACAAATTTGCCTCAGGGGGCTTCACCATCTGTACAGCTGACCTTAGACCCTCGATTCAGAGAAGGAAAAACTCGGGACACCTCTGGAAGAGCAACAGAGGACGGATCTCTCTCCCGGGACGGACGGACATCCAGCAGATGTCGTGTGTACAGACATGTAAGGCTGCGACTCATTACCGATTAATCTGCTGATTATTTTCTTGATTAATCGTTTTCATTTTCAAACGTCTGACCAACAGTCGAACACCGAAATATATTGTTACTCTACGATCATATTTGATATTTTATTAAGACTGTCATGCCAAAACAACCAGACACAAGAACAGTTTGGTTTAAGTGTTCATCAGAGTGACGGCCTGTGGGCACAGACATACACTGTCAATAATCCTGTAAAACAGCCTCTTACCTACGAATTATAAATTATATATTTTATAGTTTAAATACACACTGTGCTTTAACATGGACATATCATCAATCTATACACCCTGCACTCTGTACACACTGCATATAGACATGTATACTAGGGCCACAACTAACGATTATTTTCATTATCAATCAGTCAATTAGTTGTTTGGTCCATAAAATGTCAGAAAATGGTGAAAAATGTTGATCACTGTTTCCCAAAGCCCAACGTGACGTCCTCAAATGTCTTGTTTTGTCCACAACCCAAAGATATTCAGTTTACTGTCATAGAGGAGTAAAGAAACCAGAAAATATTCACATCTGAGAAGCAGAAATCAGAGAATTTGGACACTTTTTATTTGTAAATGACTCAAAATGATTAATCGATTATCAAAATAGTTGGCGATTAATTCAATAATTGACAACTAATCAATTAATCGACTAATCGTTGCAGCTCTAATGTATACATGCATATACTGTACATATCCACCAACTTCATGTATAAAAAGTAATCTGTTACTTTACCCATCCAATATTTATACTTTTGCACTATTTGTATTTGTTTACAATTTACAGGCACACTTAACTTGTATAAAGACATTTTAATTATATTGTTGTTCATTGTTGCTTTATATGTACACACACACATGTATATATATATATATATATATATACACAAACACACACACGTATATACACCTATTTGTATTTATATGATAGTTCTGTTTATTTTCATCTATTTTTGTTCAATGTAAATACATTGAGATCAACTTAAAACCGGAGTCAAATCCCTTTTTTTGTGTTCAAAGACTTTGCTAAGCTGATTTGGGAAACAGACGGGAAGCTCGAACCAGTGAATTTTAGCCTAATTGATTATCAAAACTGTCAATCGACTGATTGAATAATTGATAAAGAGACGAATCAATGGCTCTCTGACACAGTCTAATGGTGTCCGGCAAATATGCAATAAAAAAGATGCACACAACTTAATAATTCATATCCATAAATTATTAATATGTGCCCTTGATTCATTAAGTTGTGCCCTCACATTACTTAATTAATTCCCTCAAATAAATGTACTGAAAAGAAGTGAAGTTACAGGTTGTCGTGGCTCGCCAGCTGTTTCAGTGTGGATGTGTATTACTATATTTAATTTATCACACTCATATCTTTTGTCCTTGTCCCTTCTAAACGTTCTCATTGTTTTGTTGCTACACTGGATGTTGTTTTAGTGCTCGCAGCGCAAAATAAACAGTGGAGGTCAGATCACGGACAACTTCATTTGTTGAATACAGCTTTAGTTTCATTTCAGGCTGAGAGACGTGGATATATTTTGAATTTTGGAAAGTAAAAACAACAATATGTTCTCTTTAACATCCCTTAAACAGTTTTAATACGATAACTGAGGAGTTTCTGTTCATTTGTATGTACAAATTATTAATTCAAGGGTATGGATAACTCATGTGTGCACCCAAATTCTGAAAAACAACACCTGACAGGCTCTTTACAAACTTAAACAACAAACAAACATTATATTCTTGACAAGTCTGTTGCAGAGTCGTTGCTTTTGACTGTATTATACTGCTCAGGTGTTCGTGTTAAGAGGTAAGAAGTGTCTCCTTTCTCTAACAGGACTGGGTTTATAAATGTAAAATGCCGACTGCACTGCTTACTGAGTAACTAGTACAGGACAGCTCTGAATGGGGAATGTTTGACAGCACACTCATCTTCATGTCTTTGTGTAAACATCTTTGAAAGTCTCAACTTTGGCAAACACGACTTTCACATCCGCTCCCGCAACAAGAGGATCTATTAGACCTGATGTAAATAAAACAGGAGCACAGACAGAGCCCATCTTCTGCACTCTGCACAGCAATTAGACCAAATTCTGCCTAATGCACAGAGATTTTAGACTCCAGGGGAATATTACGCATTTAAAAAAACAACAAAAGAAAACTGCTACAACAGCAGCCAGTCGGTAATCAGTTGAAGATAATTTCACAATATGAAACGGAAGGAAGCGTTTGTCATCCATTTCCTCCCGTCAGATGTTGTTAGGCTGAGATTCAAAGCAGAAAGTCCACTTCTCCGAACTACAGGATGCTGTTATCCATTATTTCAAATGGAAAAGTTTGGTAGCAGCTCGGCGATTTTGTCTGGGAAAGTGTGTTTGTGAAAAGTGTGTGCTGCTCCAGCTCTCAAAAATAAAATATGTCCAGTATTAAACAGGAAGTAAATCATGTTTTCATGCACCTCCTTCCTACATTTCCAGATAATCCCTCAGTCTGGAGTCAAATCTACAGCATTCATGTGCTTCTTAAGGGTTAAACACACCTATATAATGCAGGTTTGTGAGTGTTTGAGCTGAGAGTTTCCTTCTGTTTGGATAACCAGCCATTAGCAGCAGCAACACGCAGATAAAAACCTTAATTGTGCTGCTTACTGCCCTCATATTAAAGTAAATCTTGAGACTGAATCACGTGTTGTGTTGCTGTTTGTATCATTAAGTGTGTATTTATATATCATATGATATAAATTCACTGTCTGGGTCAGCTAAAAAGGAAATTAGATGTTATCTTTGGACGCTAGGCTAGTCAAGGTAACTTAAGAGTCGGGCTACCTACAGAGCCGATGTGTTGGCACTATTTTAAAGCCAAAGTGTGCTTATAAAATACACTAATTGTTAGTTTAGTCTGTGTAAATATACATTATAGTGCAATTTAATGTAAGTAGTGTTAACCTGGCGTGCTGGCTAGCTTAGAAAATGTGTATTTCTCCCGGGAGGACACGTAGATACTCACGCCTAACGACACCGTTATTCGAAAATCTGCCACTTTAATGTGTCTTTGTTTACCGACCAAACTACCTCCATGATAGCGCACATTTAAAGACATTACCTGCACTACCAGGAGGCTCACTTCAAATCGGCTCACACCCTAACACACCCAGCGACCTTTATATCAGAGAAATATTAACGTGTACGAACTGGTTAGCCTCTTTATTCCACGGCTGGTCAACACCACCACCTTCCACGGGACGACGCTGCCAAGGGCGGTAGCCACCACTCTGCACCAAACCTCATTCACATTTTAGTGAATTTAACAACTCCTTAATAAAATCTGCAACATTATGTCGATTGTGTGTACAAGAAGGGCCTGGCTACTGAAGTAAAAGCATGTAAGTATAATCGGCAGTGTTAAATCTCTATCTATGAGGGTGAACAAAGGCGCATTAATTAACAGAGGTTAGGGGTGTAGTTAGTTAGGTCTCTCCCGTACATTAGATGCGATACAACGCTAGCTAGCTAACCTGATATCCCACCTTAAATAATGAGCTCAAAATCAAACATTTCCGAACTGAAATTCAACCCAAATTGGGCGTCAACACTCACCTAAAACAACACACAGTGTAAATCCAGTCAGTAAAACACGCTTGCAGATGATATTTGACCGTTTTGGCTCCATTATGTTGTTGTAAACAGGAGGAGTCCCTCTGCTGCCTTTTTTTCCACCCTCTACCGTACGAGTCGTTTCTTCTTCGGGGAAAGTCGCAGCGGCGGGTACACAGTTCAGAGAGAGACTGCTGCCACCTGCAGGCCAACAGGTGCAATGACGGCTGGCAACAACAGTGTCCACAGTAATACTACAGTGTAGAAATACTTAAAAGTACAAAAGTATTAGCATCAAAATATATTTAAAGTACCAAAAGTAAAAGTACTCATAATGCAGAATGGCTCATTTCATAATAATAAATATCATGTTGAATTATAATTTGTGTACATCACTTTAAAGGTGGAGAGTCCTGATTGAGCCGAACTCCATTCAGAAAACAAGCATTTTAAAAGTTGTTTGCTTGTCGTCTCGCGGACAGACCTGACAAAGCATGAACTCAGACTTTTTACAAGCCGGCATCATGATGTAGTTGTTTCAGCATCCTTTTGGTACATTTATTGCGATTAAATCACAGCAGAATCTGTTTATTTTGGGATCATACCGCTGTAGTACGCCAGATTAATTCAGCCATGTGTGACTTGCTGGATACAGTGAATATTTATTGATTTTGACACACCAATTATGAAACCGCCACTCACCGGAGACAATTGGGAGAGGTGAATATTCACATTAGACACAAATGATGACTCGGTCCGAGCCACTGTGTTTGTTTCCCATTTACAGAGCCAGATCTGTGTATGAACACCGGACTGTTTATCAGCACACACGCAGAACGGACAGCTCGTGGACCGTGAGGAGATATTCACTGAATTTGACAATTGTGTAAAACAATTATTGATTTTATGAAATTTTAAGAAAAAGTGTAAAAATAATGTATTGAATAAGTACAGGGAACTGGGCTGACACTTTATGTTATATTCATGTTTATGATATATATGTTGTTCAGTGGGGTGTGGTAAAATATGAAATGTGGGAAGGGTAGGCATAGTAATTTGTCTTGATTGTTTGGATTTTTGATTTTTGATTTACTTTTTTGTTGTTTGTTTGTTTTTGTTTTACAGACCGGAATAAAATTGAACTGAACTGAACAAAGAGTGTATTGATTAGAACTGCAGACTGCACCTTTAATGTTGCAGCTGGTAAAGGTGGAGCTAATTTAAACTACTTTATCTGCTGGCCAGCTTGTGAATTTTCCCCTATAGGGATCAATAAAGTTTAATCTTAATCTATAATATTACATCATAATTTATTTGTTCATTATATTTTGTATTATTGATCCGATTCTGCAAAGTAACTAAAGTTATCAAATAAATGTAGTGAGGTCAAACGTACAATATTGGCCCCTGAAATGTAGTTGAATAGAAGTATAAAGTAGCAGAAAATGAGTACAAGTACCTCAAAATTGTACTTAAGTACAGTACTTGAGTAAATATACTTAGTTACTTTCCACCACTGCTTAAGTAAAAGTACTAATAGTACACTGTAAACATACTCTGTTACAAGTAAAAGTCCTGCATTGAAAACATTACTTAATTAAACGTATGTAAGTATAATCAGGAAATGTACTTAAAGTATTCAAAGTAAAAGTACTCGCTGCTGTAAAATGTCCCCTGTGCCTGTTGTACTATTATATTAGATTATTATTCCTCATCATTAATGTAAAAGCAGGATTTTATTGTTGGAGTTGGTTGAGGNAAGAAAAACAGCGAATCTTCACATTTGAGAAGCTGGAACCTTTGAAATGTTTTTACGAGAAAACGATCAAAATAGTTGGCGATTAAGTTTCCGTCAATAGACTAATTAATTAATCGACTAATCGTTTCAGCTGTAATTTTAATTTATAACAAAACATCAGATTTTCTAAAGCTGTCAGATAAATGTACTGAAGTAAAAAGTACAATATTTCTCTCTTCTCTTTGATAAATGTGGTGGAGTAGAAGTAGGAAGTAGAATAAAAAGGAAATAAAGTAAAGTGCAAGTACCTCAAAACTGTGTTTAAGTACAGTACTTGAGTAAATGTATTTAGTTACTGGGTGTTACAACATGAAGAGAAGAGATAAAGGCTTCTTCAGTGAAATATATTTTGATTAAAACTCAACACACAAATTCAGTGGGCAAAACTTTATAGTAAATATAGTTGAAATAAAAAGCGTGCTGC
>NTHP01000502.1:102772-113091 GCA_003416845.1 Oplegnathus fasciatus | reverse complement strand
AAAAAAAGAGATAGTAATCTCAATTTGTCAGAAAGCTCAAAATGAGCAGTGGCACCATTAATCACTGAAAATGAGCCAGTGGAGCCACAAAGGCGTTATCGCTGAAGCAATTAGCTTCTGACCGCTACACTGCAGGGATTATTTTTCTATAATTTAGTGTCAGTATCACTCTTAATGTGGGATGTATGGGACACCGCTGCTCATGTTGTGACAGCTTTTAAATATCTGCCTACGAAGAGCAGCAGGCTGTTTAGTTACAAACGAAGCATCTCCTCATATGAACCCAATTTATTCAAATGCAATTTGAGCGTGGAAGTCCATTCTTGACCTGGGGATCAGTATGTGTGACAAAATATTCTCAATTCAAGGTCCACTTACTGGCTTTATCGGACCTTTCAAACGTTGCTTTTCAACATTGCTCCATAGCTTTCAATACAATTCACTGAAGAAGACTGTGAGATGCTGTGGAAAGCTCCAAAAAAAGCCAGTGAGTTGACCTGTTGGGTAACGTCACCAAGTACATTTAGTCAGGTCCTGTACTGAAGTACAAAATTACTTTACTTGAGCATCATTATATGCTAATTTATACTTCTACTCCAATACAAAACGATTGCACATTTTACTCCACTACATTCATTTCACAGCTTTAGTTGTTGGTTACTGTGTATATTAAGATTTTATATACAAAAATAAACTTAATAGCAACTAAACAAAAAATATGATGCACTGGTGTAGATTAAACTACCAAACAGTGCTTTCAGAGTACATATGGACATGTCATGTGAGTATATTTTTAAAATGTGAACATTTAAAATTACCTTGACCAACCACATCAATGAAATACTACTTACGCACAAGAACATGACACTCATGTGGGTCATTTTTCTGCATAATGACTAGTTTTACTTTTTATACTTACGTACACTGTGCTGATAACAATTTTGTACTTTTAGTTAGGTATCATTTTTAATGCAGGACTGGTACTTTTTGTTTTACTTTTACTTGTAACAGAATATTTTTACATTGTGGTATTGCTACATTTACTTGAGTAAAAGATCTGAGTGCTTCTTCCACCAGTGTCATTGACAGGTCTGTCTAACGGTTTTCATACACAAATTAAAAGAGTGAAATACAGTTTAAATGCAGAGAGAAATCAGAATATGTGTACCAGATGTGAATGCATGGCACATGATCAGATTTGCATCTGGATATGATATCCACTTAAGTAAGTAAATCTTGATTTTATAGCACTTTATCACACTTTTATCTCATCTTATCTTTGAATTTCTTATCTTATTGTTTTTTTATTACTATCTCATTAACTCTCAACTCATCATCGACTCTAATGTGATTTTTTTAACTAGTGCCAACACAGTAGTTTCAGTACTGATACCAAAACTGTACTTTTCAATTACTTTGAGAAATTAAAAAATTTTAACAAGTTAAAGTTCTGAAAGACAAGCAGCTTTAAAAGAACTTTACCAAAAGAAAATACAGTCTAAAATTGGCAAAAGCTTGATTACATCTGGAAGTATTGGGTCAAAGAATAAGAAAACAAGACTATGCATTTGCCACTCAACAACAGCTCTTTGTACTTGACAGTTTTAGACACATTTCGGTCAGTTCAAAGAAAGTTTTGAGTTTCGATACTTAGCCCTACTACTGATGCTAAAGTTCAGTTTGACAGATGTGATTTGGGCGTCACGTACTTGCACAGTATTGGGCATCTGGAAGTCCTCTTGTTGCTGTAGTTCTACGTGCAGCCTGTGTTTTCCCTGCAGGCTCTCGTTGTCTCTCTGCAGTCGGCTTAGTTCATCCGCCACCTGCTCCCTCGACTTCACCAGCACCGCCTGAAGCAAACAAACAAAACACATCACTCCATCTCATCGTGTGTCCATTTGTCCGTCATATGGAACCAGCACCACTTCAACACATGGTGAAGAGTGACTCACCGGCCAGCGTCTACTTTTAGAGCCACACTCCATCTGATTCTCCATCATTTTTAAGGTGTAACATTATGACTGAATCAATGACAGTATTAGGACCCATATTTCTTCAGATCAAAGCCACAAGCAGCAAAAGGAAAGTCTCACGTTTCTGGCTGACATGTCTGTCTTTAAAGACTTTAAAGGCACTCTGAAGAGTGTGGCATGATACGATATGATCTGTCTCTCTCCCTTCGTCCTGTTTTTCACTCACAATTTGGACAACGATCCGCTAGAAAAAGTAAGCACGCTTAAGCTAAGATAATGCAATGCATATGGTAATTTCTGCAGTGATGTACAGTTTACAAATCTGTGTTGGATGTGGATGAGAATCGTTTGGACATATTTAACTTCCTTTTGACAACATCCTGCTGCCAAGAGCTCCATCGTGTCAGCAAATATTTGTGGTAGTGACGTTACTCAGTGTGACTACTGAACCAGTATTTTGTATAATTTTTAGGTTTAAATTAGACCTGAAACACTAATCGATTAGTGGACTGAGACAGAAGATTAATCGATAACAACTTTGATAATTGATATACTATATACTAATGTGATTTTCTGTGTTTTATATTATTCTAAATAAAATATCTTTGGGTTTGGGACTGTTGGTTGGACTAAACAAGACATTTAAAGATGTCCAGTCAAGTCAAGTCAGTTTTATTTATAAACCCCAATATCTCAAATCACAAATTTGCCTCAAGAGGCTTTACAACCTGTACAGAATTACGACACCCTCTGTCCTTAAACCCTTGAATCGAAAGATTCAAGGGTTAAAAACCTTTAACAGGGAAAAAAATGGAAGAAACCTCAAGAAGATTAACAGAGGAGGGAAGATAGACCAACATACTAAATTTTTTTACTTACTTATACTTCACATTTACACTCACTTTACTTAGCTATGCATATGGTGATATTTGCAGTGATGTACGGTGTACAAATCTGTAAATTCTGTTGTGGTGGAGGAGCAACTTTTGGACACATTTAACGTCCTTTTGTAGCCAAGAGTTTCATCGTGTCAGCAAATATTTGTGGCAGAGGAGGAGCTGTGACGTTAGTCAGAGAAAGTGAATCCAAAACACTAAACAGGCACGAGCTGCAGTTCAGTTTGGCTGCTTGTCCGATTACAGCAAAGGGCCAAAGTCTTGCCTGCATTAGCAGACTCTGACATTAGAAGGAACTCGAGATCCAAACACAGCTGGCAAGAACAAGCAGCACAACGGCTAACGGAAGAATATGCTGCTCACCATCTGTTCCTGTGTGTTCCTCTTAGCTTCACTGAAGGCCTGTTGTAGTGTGCTGAGCAGCGTTTCTGACTCCTGGACTCTTTGCAGCAGGGCGGACACCTACAACACAGAAAAAACATCGCTAAGACAAGACAGAGACTTCAAAAGGTCTTTAGACCGCAGTTAGAAATGCTGAATATGCATTATGCATTCAATAAAATGACAACATAGAGTTCACAAAGACCCTACAGTCAAAATGAATTTCACAGCTGCTGACTTTGACTTTTATTGCAGAATAAAGCATGTGAAGAGGCATGTAGTGATTTAGTGTTTGACTGTTAGAAGAGGGAATAAAAAGCAACGGAAGCTAATCTCTCCTTTTATTCATTTTGTTGACGAAAATTCTGAATTTGAGAGCACTTGCATGAAAGTACAACCTGCCAGCTGATTGAGACAGAGTAGACATCAATACGACAGCTTAGGAACTCCTCTGTAGCACTAATCAGCAGTTGCCGGGACAGCTGACCATCCTGGTTTCAACCGGTTTCAGCCGCTATACTGTACCTCAGTGTTTGCCCCAGTTGTGACCAGTGCCACAGCTGTGACATCTGTCTAAATGAACCTGGGGTTTGTGAACTAACAAAATGAGCTCTCACACTATTAAAACATCTGTGGTAAATGCGACTAAACGTAGTTTGTCTTGTGAGCCAATATGGTGCTCTCAGCTGCACTGCAAGATCCTCGCAGAGTCGGCCATACTGTTCTCTAATCATAGATAATGATAAAAACATTCACTGCTCCTATTCAGCATTTATAAGCAGTGTGCAAACATGTAATAATGGTTTATAACACACTATAATGTAGCTATGAGCACATATAAGGACATTTTAAATGTGTATTAATGTACAGTGTTATAACTTCTTTATACAGCAGCCTCCACTTATGGGTGCCCACAGAAGGAGTTGCAGTTGTTGACAGATACGTTAATAAACACTTATATCTGCTTACAACTACATTATAGTGTGCTATAATATATATAACACACTATAATGGAGGGAGAGTTAAAGCAAAGTGCTGTCACAGTATGTATGTTTTAGAATAGTTTTAGAAAACACCTTCCTAAGCTGCCACTGGACTCTATTTTCATGATTTAAGTGGTGTAGAGTGAAAAGTGTGCAGAGAGTGTGGTGTTATAATTTTTGCAGGTCGCTGGAGGCCCGAGGTGCATCCGGGATGCACATGGGAGCAACTTGGGCTAAGGAAGACTCCATTAACACACACTATTACTGGGCGTTTTAGCGGTTTGTTATGGCCTATTAACAGTGAAGGCCAATCACATCAGCTCCTCTCATCACATTTAAAAGCAGCCATCTCCCCACTATGATGCACAAACAGTTCGGTTATGTGTGGGGCAATGATATCTCCTCTAACCCAACACTAAATCCACTTTTTCAAGTTATTCAATTACATGCACAGTCACTTTATTACACTATCAATTAGTGGCGTTAAAACAGGAGTAAGAGTAACTACGGCTCTATGAATTCTGGTATTAAAAAGGGCTGAAACATGTCGGTTTAGACGGGGGGGAAAGATGGAGGGGCACTAGAGCAACGATCTGACAGAGCTGTGAGGGGGGTGGGAGTGTCGGCGCTCGTTGAATTTGTTCTTTAAGTTTATTTCACAGTTCGGAACATATTAAAAATCCAGCAGTTATTTCAATTTAACCATGAATACTGCATGATTTTTTGGAGTCACAATGATCTACAATAACCACATTTGCGGTTATAAACAGTAGAACAAACAAAGGTCCATTAATGTCTATTAATGACAAAAACAATTATCAAGGTTGCATTCAATTTAATTTAGCTGCGTTCAGATCGATTTACCGTCAAGTACTGAGAGCTAGCATTGTGTTCTCTCATTCTTTGATCAGATAGTTCCAGATCTAAATAAAATATTTGCCAATTTTAGTCTGTATTTTGTAGTTCTTGCAAAGCTGCTTGCCTTTAGACAACATGTGTGAACTTTTGGTAAATGCACATTAGAGTGGATGATTAGTTGAGATTTAATCGGAGGGTAATAGGAGGCAATAAAAATACAATAAGATGAGAAATTCAAGGTTAAGATGAGATGAAAGTATGATAAAGTTCTGTAAAATCAACATTTACTTAGAAAACTTGGCAAAATTGCCCAAAATTCACAGGTTTAGCTCCTCAGATGTGAACATTTGCTACTTTTCTTTGTTTTATGTGATATTAAATTGAATATACTTGGGTTTTAGACTGTTAGTCGGACCAAACAAGACATTTAAAGATGTCACCTTGGACTTCAGGAATTTATAACAGGCATTTTTAACTATTTTCTGATATTTTATAAACCAAATGATTAATCAATCAAGAAAATAATAAGCAGATTTATCAATAATTGTAAGCTGCAGCCCTATCTGTGTTTACATGTAACAATAATGTCACTACTACCAAACAGAGTTAATGCCTCATGATAATCCTTTTAACCATCAACAGATAATTCTACATCAAATTGTTGTTTGTGGTCACAGCAGTGTGAAATTGAAGCAGCACAGTCGTACGAGCAGTTGTGCATCCTGCTCATCATCACACCCACAGGTCGACTGAATAAAACATCTGATGCTTCAGCGACTCGTTCTGTCAGACCTGTTGGAAAGGGGATGAGTCATGCGGCTGTTGCCCTGGTAACCTGCTGTTGTTGGATAATGTTGGGAATGGACGGTCCTGAGTGACGTATGGAGGAGACACACTTATTTTTTATTGACCTGATTGTCCAGTGAATGTTAATTATCTGTATATTGTTGTTATGTGTGGATTTATTGATTTTATTGTAGCAGTGACACTGGGACTTAATCAATCATTACACTGTCACTCCTGATGTCTTTTTCGGCACAAACTGTCTGAAATAATAAGATTTAAACAGTTAGTCTGACAGGCACAAGAGCACATACGTTTGTGCGGTTAATTTGACATGATTTTGGGTCTAGTTGCTCATGATTTGCTCATGACCCAATCCCCCAATCCCAATAGTATTCCTGATGATTTAATCACTGAAATTAGAGACTGCAGAGGAGACACACACCTGCTGCTTTCAGATGGCTGTACAGGGAGGCAATCAGCTGAAACTGCTGAAAAGTTTAGAGCTGAAACAATTAAGCTGATTGACAGAAATTAATTAATTAAAACAACAAATTTCATCGTCACTTAATGGTTTTTCACGCAAAAATGTATTTTTTTAGCCTCACAAGTGTGAGGATTTACTTCTTTTCTTTGTCATAAATGTTAGTAAACTGAATATCTTTGTGTTTGGGACTGTTGGTTGGACAAAAGACGCTATTTGAGTAAGTTACCTAGAGTTCTGGTAAATTATAATGAGCATTTTTCATTATTTTCTGACATTTATAAATAAAACAACTGATTAAGATTGATCGATAATGAAAACAATGGTTAGTTTCAGCCTTACAAATGGAATAAAACTGTATTCCTACTGTGGTTTTAGGCGCAGGATGGTTAAAGAATGTGCAAGAAAGTCAACAATCATACATAAAAGGTGTTTGTGCGAACTTGGAGAGGCCTATGAAGATACATTTCCAAAAAAAAAACAGCACAGATCATGGATGCACTGCGCACAATGCACTGTTGAGCTGGTCCAAGCAGGCACATGGTGACATCTTGACTTTAACACTGCATTGCTCTGCTCAATCACCAGCTAAACTCCCTCCTACTGTGCCTCTCCTCCCACTGTGGTAAGTCATCAAAAGACCAAACTGGTGCAGAAGAGAGAAAAACCTCACTGTGCCCTTGTTGGTGCAAAGCTGCAGTAATGCACCTGCACACAGATCGGGACCATTTTCTTGCACACTGAGGAAGACGAACAGAGACAACACCTGCACTACATTTAAAACATGATTATTCTTAAATACTGAACTCAATAGATGTTCTCTCCCTTCCACCGAGACAACAGATAATTAGTCAGATGCAATGTAACAGCCAAGCAAGACCAGCTTTCATGACCAAGAAACTCAGTGTTTAACTAACCAGCTCAATGTGAGGGGCTGTCACAACATTGATTATTTCTTTGATCACATATGAAAATATGAGTCAGTCCTCTCTCTGAGAGGTTTTCAAACTGAGAGGACCACTTGGAGAGATGTGGAAGAGTTGAAGAGGGGGCATGAAGAGAGAGAAATAAGGTAAATATACTGCGTAAGGTGAAAGGGGGAAGTTACTTTTTAAAGTTTGGCCTGCTTAGATTCAGGGTGACTTGATCATTATCTCCGATGTCTATTACAAATAAATGTCCATAAATCCACTTAGACAAAAAAGACACATCTTATACCTCCAGAACTTGCCTGAGAATCATCACGTTTTTAAGTTTTCTTCATTATCAAAGTAATCCAGTGACAGCTGTCTGTACATCCATGGGTACAGTGCAAACAGGAACTGATAATAGCTAATTCGGCTTAGTTTTAATGGTGCCAGTTTGCAAAAATGTAAACAAATGTAGGTTTAAAAGATGGAGCACACAACTGAATCCATGGCAACAGCATTATACTTCCCGTTCACATCACCCAAAGGATTGGGGGAAGGGTTCACAGGGAATTTAACACGATAATGATATGTTTATGCTATTAAATCTAAGTTGACATTGACATACTGAGACAGAATATCCTGCAGGCTGTAAAAGTCTTTGTATGCAAGTGACAGTGTGGATTTAAAGCACTAAACCAGAGTCAACATAATCACGTCATTGTTCATTGCTTTGAAGTGATTAATTCATTCACTGTGTCCAAACCTTAGCCGCGGTTTCCTCGTTGCCTACTTTGACTGAATCTTCCAAATTCTGCTTCTCAGTCATCGTCCTCTCCAGCTGATCATTGGCCTGACGGAGCATCACCTGCAGTTTCTTCACCTGGAAGACATCCGTGAGTTTGATGTTAGCAAACATTCTTGTAGTAAAAAAAAATAAATAAATAAATAAATAAAAAAGGTAGTAAAGTGACAGAAAAAGACACAAACCTGATCTCGTGTCTCAGCCTCTTGTCCTTGGATGGCCTGCAGCTGCTTCTCGTAGTTGGAGCACATATCACAACGTCGGCCGAGCTTCCTGCCAGCATTTTTCACCTGGTGACACACAAACAAAACAACCATGAAACACTTGATGATAACTATTTGATAACGTAATGCCCAACACCTAATACAATGGAATATTTTGGTTTACAACACTTCTCTAACACTTGAGAAAGACCTCTTAAAACAGCTACACGGCATGTTCATTAACAGCAAACGGTTTATTTTATTTTCTCTATGAAAACTTGGGTGTGCCATTTAGACTATTAATTAAAAAGATTATCAATGATTGAAAAGTAATGTCCTTCTTCCCCTTGTACTGGGACTGCATACAGGGAAGTGACATCCCAGTATGTGTAGGGAATTCTTGCCAAAATCTGGTATCATGAAAAAATATCCCAGGATTTTTAGCACTGGTGTGGTCATAAACTAAAGTCTCCAAACTCATCATACCTCCCACTGTCATAGTCGGACCTTAAAGCTGCAGTTTGTGTGGCAAAATAGGTTTTAGCTTATGTGAACGAAGCAGAGTGACAAATCTGTAAACGTAAACTATACAGACGGTTCAACAAGTGGCTTAATCAGACATACAGTGCAGATCTACATCACCAAATCTAAGCAGTAGGGCCGATTTCAGAGAGGAGCATCGGGTGCAGAAGATCGATCTAATGTTATAATCCTGGTCCTTTAAAAATAACATGCAGAAATGGCTTCATGTGATGGATTTTCCTTCCCTACAGTAATGACCTGAGATAAAGATGGCGTCCACAAAACTGCTCAGATGTTAAACTGTCAAGAAAATATGCTGAAAAACAGAGGGTCAAATGATTCTGCAAGGCTGGCTTTTTCAAATTGTTGTTCTCCTAAAAATCTTACTATATTCTAACAAATAAAAGAATATGATCAGAAAAATGCTGTTAATCATCTGCAGCTCTGATGTTGAAATCAAACTTTGTTTATGGCGAGAAATCCTGGGAAAAGTGATGTAATCCCAGGAAGTAATCATCTTAAAGCCACAGGAAAACCTTCAACTCTGCGTAGTGCTGTATAAATTTAATGTCCTGTCATAACCATTAAAGAGTTTGGACTATATTTAACCACAGCAGTGTGTTTAAAGTGTGAAAACTTCTTTGAAAAAGCCTCGGCGATGCACCTCTTGCTGCAGCAGGTTCCACTCGCTGTCGCTGACGAGTCTGTAGCCTGCAGGCGGTAGGTAGGCGGTGTCGGGGGCGTGGGAGATGCTGGACAGCAGCGACGCCGTCTCTTCCTGCTCAGGCGTCATGGCCTTGATGGCCTTCTCCTGGTCTTTTGTCAACAGGAAATGACTCGCCGTCAGCTTGATGGAGCTGATGGACGAAGTTTCACCAAAACTACTGTCTGTCACGCCGCAGTCGGCCCCCACCAAGGGCCCAAAGTCCGACTCGTCCAAGTGGCTGGCCGACTTGGCTTTGTGGTTGAGGCCCTGCTGGACAGACAGCGAGGAGCCGAGGCTGTCTGTTGACTGAACTCTCCGCAGGTTGTCCTTGTAGGGGTCCATGGGGCCCCCTGCCACCACATCAGTGTCTAAGGAGTGCATAGAGCCGTGGGCGCTGTGGTTGGCATGGGGCTGAAAGAGAAAGAGCAAAGTGTCAAAAAGGTGTTTCTATAAATACTGACAAGAGAAACTGTCACTGCTGTTTCATATTTCATTAATGCTGAAGATGAGACGAATAAAAAGTAAATTAAAAAGTAAATGGGAAGTTTCTTCTAGCTGGGCAGACATGTTCTTTATTAATCTTGTTTGTTGTGTTAACTAATGTTTTAAAGGCACCCTGAGGAGTTTTTGACCACCAGTGACATACACACATACATCCATATTCCAACCAATGTTTTTATAGTACTCCACTGATTTACAGGTGGTGGTTTTGTGCCATGAAACACAGCAACATACCGACAAAAGCAGGGAAAAAGAAGAAGACTGTAAGCAAGTAAACATGAATGTGAACAATGCCGGTTTCAAAATGCTAAAAAAA
>NTHP01000502.1:67844-97733 GCA_003416845.1 Oplegnathus fasciatus | reverse complement strand
TTAATATTTACAGGTTTTTATGCATTTTTAAAATATGTAATGATGTTTTTAAAATATGGTCTAAAACCGGGCTATACGTAGCCAATAAATCCTGGTCTGTATCAGAGCTAAAGCATAAAGGCGATGTTGAAATGACGTCTATTGCTCAGTAGTCCCGTAAGGTGATATTTTTTATCTTGTGCGCACAAGATAAAAAATAAAAAAAATCACGTTTTATTTCCTCCGTATATTTAAGACCTTTGTAAGTCAAATTTAAGATTTCTTAATAACTTGTTTTTGCGATTTTGAAGACTTTTTAAGACCTGCAGACGCTCAAATGAGGCACAAAAGAAAAATAAATCATTCTAAAAGTTCCTCTTGGTTCTACATAAGATCGTAAATCTTTTGTAAAAGGTACTTTACATTCAAGTTTTACTCCAGAAGTCTTTACGCGTAATGACAGAACGTCCTGTATACCATGCACTGAGGGACAGCACATGCATATTTTCAAGCTTCCACTTGTAATATAATGAACTATTTCAAATTCAATTTACTTAGAAAGGGCAGCTGCCATGCCTGGTCAATATCACGCCCAGTTAATATCATCTCAGCCACTCACTTTCCCGCTGAATCACTGATTTAGCGCCGACTAACCTTAGAGGCCTCCAGCTCCTTCACCCTGTCCTCGGCCGTGCTCAGCTTGGCTTTGAGGGCTGCGATCTCCTGCTCCATGGGCATCACCACTGAACGCAGCTTCTCTGCATCCTCCTGGGCCTGTAAAGGGTTTTATACTGCCTCATTAGAAATGTATGTATGCATATAGCTACACAAGTTACTGTTCTTTTATACACTTCATTTCTTTTTACAGCTGCAAAAACGTGACGTAACATTCTTACAGAAACTACATTTCCCATCCAAACAAAAGAGATTTGTACTGGTCTTTAAGTAAAAATATTATTCAATCTTTACATTAAAATAAAGGTAATTAGGAAATTATCCCAAAAAACATCAAGAGAGTAACTAAAGCAGTGTTTTGTTGCCCTCTCTGGTTGAACGTTTCCAGCCTTTTTAACCTCTGTTAACCTGTAACCACACCTAACAGTGATGTCACAGTGTGCTGGAGTACACCTGTGCATCACTGTAGCAAGGTGAGAAGTTAAACCACTGAGGGTCACCAAAAACAAGATATTCAGGCATTGTTAAAATTGTTAAAATAATCTTTTCTCTTCCTGTAAAACATTAAAATATGTTTGAGCTAGGGCTGAAACGATTCCTCGAGTAACTCGATTACTAAAAATCCTCGATG
Source organism: Oplegnathus fasciatus (assembly GCA_003416845.1). Lineage (NCBI taxonomy): Eukaryota > Metazoa > Chordata > Actinopteri > Centrarchiformes > Oplegnathidae > Oplegnathus > Oplegnathus fasciatus. The sequence continues at coordinate 96,448 of NTHP01000502.1, read as the reverse complement.
CAAATTCGATGCTTCATTTAATCCACGGGCTGTAACCAGGGTCCGAAATTAACACCCGCCATGCGCCAAATGCGGGTAGATTTTCGGGCGCGCTGCTTCTGTCCTCTGACGTCTGTGACGGAGTTTGACACACACCCACACACACTACCTAGGCGTTTTTATGTGCGTCTAAACAGTGCCGCTAAACCGACCGTCCCGAGCGCTCCCGGCTTCGTGACACCGTCTACCGTACGGGACATCCGCTACTCCGCTATATCCGCTGCCACCGGTCGGCTGCGAGCAACCGTTAGGTTAGCTGTGATGCTGTGGCACCAGGACTCAGACTTCATGGACCGTGCAAAGAAGAGGGTGAAAATGATGAAGCATCCGAGAGGTTTACAAAACCTTCAAATTTATGTTTGATTTGTACTCAGGCTTGAATTGATTAACCAATATATCAAAATAATTTTGCTTCAAATTGGAATGGATTCTTCTTTTTAAGTTTGTGTTCAACATAATATCTCAATGAAATGTACTGAAACTAATGTATATGTGACACAAAAAGGCAATTTATTATTTTTGCCTGTACAAAATATGCTTGGCCGGTGGATTGTTTTTTCAGTCCCCTTGGCCGGTGAGTCAAAAAGTTAATTTCGGACACTGTATGTATAGCTACCTTTTTTAAAGGAATTTGAAATTATTTTAAAAATTTGTTTTTGCATTTCAGAAAATGTTTTCTCTTTAAAACCCAGAATGTAATATGGCACTTAAATGCACTAAATGGGTTTCCTTTTGACAGGTAATATTAATTTAAGCAATAAAAATGTTGATTTTTCTAAAAAGGAAACTAATTAGTTCATTTCAAGAGACCTGTCTTATTTTCTCTTTTGTATATTTACTATTGCTCTTTAATAAAGCAAAAGTATTTCCTATCCGAATTACTCGATTAATCGATGGAATAATCGGTATAATACTCGATTACTAAAATAATTGATAGCTGCAGCCCTAGTTTGAGCTTTACATAAAAGTACCGCGGTGGAGCGCAAAGCAAGCTACAGCTTCATTTACACACACACACAGCAGACAACATACGAGTAAACTCCCACATTAAGACATAAAATGAAGCCTACTTTTTTCATTTCGTCCTCCAGGTTCTCCTCCTCCTGGCCCTCGGTGAGGCGCCGTCTCAGCTCACCCAGCTCCCTCTCCACCGCCTCCCGGTACTGGTTCCACTGGGCTCGCTCCTGCTCCAGACGCTGGTGGAACTGGACCTCATACTCACACACTGTTTCTGTGGGATGAGAGAGTAGAAGCATCTTTTTTTATTTCAAGATATTTGATTAACTTATAATACAAATGCTGTTTTGCCTGTTTTGGTGCTTCTTCCAATATTTTATAAGTGTGTCGCTGCCCCTTTCTTCCTACACTCAGCCACTTCTCTGCTCTCTTCATTTTATTCATGTCAAGTAAAATATTTGAGTTATGACAAGTCTTCCTCTCTCCTCCTGCCTCAGTCTCTGCTTTCCTCACTCACCCAAACACAGACCGGCTCCTCCTGTCCATCTGAATTTAGCAGTGCTATGATCAAAATGCACGTTAGAAAGAGAGATAAACATAACTTCTGCCAACTATCATTGGAAATAGTCAGTTATCTTTCACACTTTTCACTGAAGATCAAATCAGCCTCGTCTGGCTCTCCGTCTGACAGACTATGGACCACTTCATTAATAACCAGTGCTAAAGGAAGTACTCCTTTATTGAAGTAAAAGAACTAATACCACACTGTAAAAATACTGTTACAAATTGTACTTGTATAAACTGTTGGGCAGTTTAATTTATAACAAAAACATATTTTCACATGTTTTGTTTGCAAAAATCTTAATTTGTAAAGTAACTAAAGCTGTAGAGTAGAAAGTAGCATGAAAAGAAAAGGCTCGAGTAAAGTACAAATACCTCAAATTTGTATCCAAGTATTGTGCTTGAGTAAATGTACTTTGTTACATCCCACCACTGTTAATAATGCTATCAGAACAAATCAGAAAACACTTTTAAAGTTCATTTTGAACAGTCTGATTTTGTTGAAAACCAGGCCATTTCGTCAAATTTCCAATATTTGGTGTATTTAAAGATTCTGTATGTAACGATTTACATGTATTAACTGTTTTTTAAAAGTTTCATTAATTGTTTTTTGTTGCCAATGTGTGAACAGATTGTAACATAACTTAAAAAATGAGACCTTCCCCGACTTGGTTGCCTGTAACTGCCTGTAGATTGAGTTCTGTGTAAAGGACTCGGGACGTTTTTTTCCCAGAAAATCCAACGCAACACGGACGCTTGGGTCAGGACCCCTTGGCATCACTTATTAACACGCAGGTCATGGCTCATTCTTCAACGTGCAGGGTAGTCCGATAGTCCGAAAGTTGAGACTATCTATCAGAACCTTTAACTGCATGTAATTTGTCAAATGATACCACGTGATTAGGCACAGAGGTTTTCACTGCACTGTTCATGCAGGAGCAGCTCAGTTTACCTTTCATGATGGCCTGCAGCGAGGCCACCTCCTCCTGCCACTGGCTGCGGACCTGGTCGATGGCTTCCTGCTTGGTGTTTTCCGACACGGTGGCCACCGCTTTGATGGTCTCTATCTCGGCCTGGGCCTGAGCCAGCTGGGTCTGGACGGAGCTCAGCTCAACCTGGGCGCCTTCCAGCGCCGCGGTCTGCCTCTTCAGCTCCTCTGAGGAGGGACGGGACGGACCAAAGATGACATGAATGATGGCGGGGGAGGCAAATGTCAAGAAAACCACATAATGCTGGTGTGTCATGTTATTGCAGAGCTTTAGATGTGCGTGACGAGTATTTCAGATACAGACTTCCTTCTTTACCACGACCTTATGACCTATCTGAGCTATGATTATGGGATCCTTACCTTCCTTGGACACGAAGAGATCTTTGAACTTGGCTCGCTTCTGGTTGAACTCGGCCTCCAGCTGCTGTTTGAGTTTGATGAACTCGGCCCTCTCCTGCTCCAGAGCTGCCACTCGCTGCTGGAGCACCTCTGGATGACGGAGAAACAACAGAAACAACACAACACGACTCCAATTAATCAACTGTTGATTACATATATTACATATTAAAAACAGGACCTTCAAAGTAAAGACAAGAGTGTGTAAATTCACTTCAGTTGCAATGTATTATAAGTAAATACCCCAAAACATCTAAATAAAATAACAATAAACAATCAGTAAAATAAAATTCAGTATCAAGAAATAGTCAGAAAATATTGTAAAACAATTCTGATAGACAACTAAGACGACGATCTTTCAAGCAAAAATACCAAACAAGCTTCTTAAATGTGATACTCTGCTGCTGTTCTTTGTCTTCTATAATAGAAAACTAAATATTTTGGGGTATTAGATGGTTTTTTTAAGACATCTGAAGATGTAAGCTTGAACTCTGTGAAGTTGACATTTTATAGAACAACCGATTAATCAAGAAAATAATCGCCAAATTAACTGATAATGGACATGATCGTTACTTGCAGCCCTAATTTGAATACTAACTGCTCGCAGAGTAAATGAAGTTTGGTAGTACTGATACCACCGACATGGAACTGGTTCTGTTCCAGTTCGCGCACCTAATTTTGAACCGTTCGGAGCATTTCGACCAAAAATAAATTGATTGCTGGTTCCAAGCTGAAACCAAAAAATGGCAGCCGTGACGACATCAGTGGGCGTGTCATATTCTACAGGTTGCAAAGAGGATGGAGAACGCAACAATGTCAGTCATTGTTGGTCCGTGCTTGTTTTTTGGATAAAAACAAATATCTGTAATAACAGAACAAAAGCTTGCAGCTAATCAGTGCAATCCGCCATCTTGCTCCTACTGTTCACTTCTGCTGTACAACGCCCCCCGTTGATGATGCATCCTTGATTACAATGGTCACACTCAAAACTGGTGGGAACGCGGGCGGGTTCACTAGATAGCACCAAGGTTCCAAGAATCCTGATTGGAACCAGTTCAAGAACCAGAGCTAATTTGGTGGAAAAGGGGTAAGAGTAGCCGGGCGATAGTTTGATACTTAACAGTGATGCTTCCATTTCGGAGATTAGAAATATTGTGAAACAGCTTAAATGTTGTACTTCCGTGTTCCTTTAAGTAAAGTTATTCTTATGTAATTATCTGAACTTCACATCACACCATGTCCCAGAAATGTTCCCAAAAAGTTCAGCTTTTGATCCCTTAAAATGAAACCATTTGTCCATTTGTGGCCCCTCATCACAGGTTGCGTGTGTCCACACAAACATTTGTCTGGCCAAAAAGTAAATTACCTTTCCGGGATTGATTTGTTTGAATAACTTTCAGAAGCTGATGATGAAAAATTGTTCAATGACTCAAAAGACAAAAGCAAGGATTAGAGGTACGTCTGCAAAAAACATAATTTTTGTGATGCAGACTTTTATAAATTCCCTTTTTCTGCTTTTAATCATCTCACAACCCCCTTGCAGGGGTCCGGACCCCCAGCAGGTTGAGAAGCACAGCATCAGACTGCACTAGCCAAGTTAAATAAACAGTGAAACCATCCGACTGCGAGTCCAACATGTCCACTATTACTGATAGTTTTTTACATTTCCTTGGACATAAACACCCCTCTAACGCACCCAGAGCACTCAAAAATAATGCTGTAATATTGAGGTATGAACTCAAAATATATCTATCTACCACTCTGTTTTGAGATCTAGACTTTAAACTTCTCCTTTATTCCACGCTGATGCCTCAAGGAGGTACATGAACATAGTTACACATAAAAAAGACAAAATAAACAAGTGTAAAGTAAGTGGACAGCAAAACTTGTGGCCCAGAAACAGGCAAACACATTATAAAATAAATAAATGACAGATATAATATAATAATAAATACACCAATGAGCAAACAAGCTTACTCTGGTAAGAATTCAATAGTTACCTAAAGGCAGCCATTATTATTTTAAGAGAGGTTCTTTGTGTCGCTGTTAACGTTACAAAAGCTAAAACAAACTAATATATAATAATATTTGTCACCTTGATCTCCCGCCAAGCATGAAGCACACAGACACATTCTGTTACTTTCACGACCATTCAAGTGTATGAAAGCCCAGCTGGTCTCACAATATCATTTGTCATCATCAGTGCATATCAGGTGACTTATTAGTCTTCTCAAACAAATACTTACTAAAAAAGCATAAAGCATGACTATTGGTTCTGTGTCAGACTTTTGTTTTTCTTCTATTAATCCACAAAGCCTAAACTGATTTAACAAAAGGTCTTGCAAACTGGCCTGAAGTCACAAGCTTTTCCTACGCTTCCATCTTATCTATTTCCTTTCTTATTCAAAGCCAGCGGAGCGAGGAGAGAGACGATGATATCCTCAAACACAGACAGACGAATGGAAACATTTACTTGCACGAGCAGCAGGGCGACTCAGCGCTTCAGCTCCACCGCGATCATGTGACAGCTGAACAAACTCCAAAGCAGAAATTCCATCCACACGTAAGCTGAACATATATTCACATGGGTTCTTGGTGCATTTTAGCACACAGTTATGTTAAGCCCTTTTGCACTTTACACAACTTACTTTAGCTCAAAACACAGCCATACTTTACTTTACTGTGGTTTTAAAATAATTGCTGCACAAACAAACTTCTTGCTGACTTGTCACACTTTCTGTCTCGGGATGAAAAACTCAAGTCATTCAGTTTTAGGAATGCACAAAGATCACATGAACCTCTCTAAACAAAGCCGGTAATTAACCAACAGACAATGAACACCACGAAGCTCAATCTCACTCCACTTCCCAGCAGTCACACAAATGTGGCAACATGTAGAATCAGTAACATATCAAATTGAAGTATCCTGGGAATCAAAAGTACAAGTAAAAACATACATATACACATATAAACTGGTTATATAATATATATAAATGTAGACTCTTTAGTGGAAATACTGTTTTCATTGCTGAATGACAGTGGATCAAGAGAACTGACTTTACCTCTGAGCAACTGTAGTGTTATGTGCAAAAACCTGCATGTTATAAGTCTGACACTTACTGTGTTGTCACCTGATAAAAAAGACAAACATTTTACTATTTTTTGATTAATTTTAGACCGTTTACACTGAACTGCAGTAGCACATATTGATACCATTGACAGACAGATAACTGCAGGAAAGAACTACAGGAAAATGACTGAAAAATAAAGAAAAAGTAAACAAACATACAATTCATCCACTCACACAGTCCAGCCCATAGAAATCCTTTATACATCAACAGCCACAGTCCATCTCTCGGATACTTTTACATAAAGGGTTTAACTAAATCGATTTAGATATAAGATTTCATAAAATCAGCAGCTGTCTTAAAAGCAGCTCTTGCCTCGTCCTGTAGAGCGTTTATAGATGTAAGAGACATTTCTAAAAAAATATATAAAATCAATCTATGCTCAAAGATCAATAATTGAAAGCATCTACCTGTATTACACTATGCTAAAGCCATTACAACATACACTCCATTTCCAAATATTGACTGAAGCTGACAAAAATCTATACATTTTTCATGTCAGTTATCTTCCTATATATAATTAAGAGGTGTCGAGGTTAGGGATGGGAATCGAGAACCGGTTCCAAATTGTCCGATCCACCAGAATCGTATGCCTCCGAGCTTATTAATTCCTTTTATCGATGACCGGCACGTTTTTCTGACAGTTGCGCACTGCAAAACAGTGACGTCAAACTCGTACGTCTACGCTGCTGGAAGCCTGCAACAACAAAGGGTCATGGCGCAGAGGAAGAAAGGGTGAAGATATACTTGCTATTTAACCACGCATTTGCGTAGAAAACCGCTTGTCGTCAAAACTTTCCGGCATTGTTGTCGCTGCTGACGTGCCTACCGACCCCTGACCCTGTCACATCCCCACACTGCCCCTACAGGTTCATGTGCACAACCAACGCTCCAAAACAGACCCAGGATACGCGAGGCAACCACCACGCGCACGCGAAGACGTAGTTAAAAGTTAAAATATGATCCAAAGCACGGCTTCACTTCACGAAGAAAGATGACAACAATGATAGTTGTAATGTCTGCAAAATGATCATTTCAAGTGAGGGTGGAAACACCAGAAATATGCTGAAACATCTTTCTATGCAACATGGGCTTAAATTCCAGGAATGCCGTGTATTTGACACTCTACGCACGAGGACCACTGCTTCCCAACCGAGCTGCACGTCCGTTACCGAAGGTAAATATCCTGTTATAACATCAGTGCTATGCAGGCAGGCTTAGCAGACTCAGAGATAATAAAACAGTTGACGCTGAAAATCTGCGTAGGCCTACTTTTTTTCTACACAGAAAATTTATCATGAATCAATAAGGGAATCGATGAAGAATCGGACTGATAAGCAGAATCGATAATGGCACTGGTATTAGGGCTGAACAATTAATCGTGATTGTTCTGTGCTTTTAGTTTTTTCTTTGCTTTAGTTTCAGTTTTAATAATGTTTTAATGTGTTGCCTTCTTTGACCATTTTAACTGTCAAGTGTCTTTGAATACCATGAAAAGCACCCTGTAAATAAGATGTATTATTAATATTAATCAAAATATTATCAAATTCGCAATATGGCCAAGTGCAATATCCAAATCGCAGGAGCTGCGATTTTTTGATGAAGGTAAAATGTGTCACAACAGACCATTATAAATGAGATGCCCCGGCCTACAAATCATACTCTCCAGATGTGAGGGAACATGCTTGTTTGGTACAGACCCATTAAAAATCACATCATCATCATTTTTATATTTTTTTCAGTGAAAATGAAATTCAAAAATAAAAAAATAAAATCGTAGCTCATATAGCAATATCCCTCAAAATAATCGCAATATGATTTATTTTGGATATCGTTCTAATTGGTATCAAAAAAGTCTTATCAATTCCCATCCCTAGTCGAGGTAAAGGATTGTAAAACATGTTGGGGGTCGTGTGATTATACGTGATTAAACCACTCTGGACTAAATCATACGTAAACACTGACACTCTATTTGAATAGGGCTCACTCAGACGATCAACTGGAGGAGTTGCAACACCTGACACGAACAAACAAGGAGTGACTCCCAGAGCAGGTCTGAACTGGGGACGACAGGGTGCTTTATAATGCTTGTAGCTGTCATAAAAAAAAAGGCCACCCGTAAATCACATTATTTTGTGGTTCTCTCGTGTTTCCACAGCAGGGATGAACATGGGATTTTACTTTTAGTGTGCAACCTATGAACAAAATAATAATTCTTATACATACTGAGACGTCCTACAAGTATGCATGCTGCATAATTTGCCACCAAAACTTTAAATACCTGCTTGTATCAACTATAGTTATGGTGCAAATTGCGGCAGATGATTGATGACGAACCAGATATTGTTTTCTAGCGAAGAAGATTAAATTTACACTCAATTAAAGGAGTAGTCTGCAGTTCTAATCAATACACTTTTTGTCAAATTCAGCGCATATCTTTTGCGAATATCGGCTAGCTGTCCGTTCTGTGTGTGTGCTAAAAAACAATGTTCACACACACATCTGGATATGTAAACGGGAAACAAACAGAGCGACTCGGACCGAGCAACACAACTCCTGCACGGGATCAATTGTGTTTATTGTGAATATTCGCATCTCCCATCTGTCTCTGGAAAGTGGCCGTTTCACAATTTCAGATTTCATAATCCAGCAAGTCACACTTTGGCTGAATAAATCTGGCTTTCTACGGCGGTATGATCCCAAAATAAACAGATTCTGCTGTGATTTAATTGCAATGAACGGATCAAAAGGATGCCGAAATAACTACATCATGATGCCGACTTGTAAAAAGTCTGAATTCATGCCTTGTCAGGTCGGTCCGCAAGACGACAAGCAAACAACTCTTAAAATGCTTGTTTTCTGAATGGAGTTCTGATCGATCGGGGCTCTCCTCCACAATCGTAGACTCCACCTTTAAAGCTACAGCATAGATTCCCCTGCAGGACCCCAGGATGGTCCCCGGACCCCTGTTTGAGAAACCTCCTGCAGGATCAACCTCCTGTATTATGGTCCAACCCCCGAGTGTGCAGGCCATACACAGCACATTGTAATGGACTGATAAGACCCATATGATCCATGTTAAAGGCTGACACGGCCGGGCTAACAGAAGCCAGTGCCCTTTACATCAAATTAAACTAGCTCAAGCTAGGAGCTAACCAGCTAGGTTGCAGTCAGCTAAAGAGATAACAACGTTAGCTTGGTTATATTAGGATCTTTAATTCAGCAATATAAAGCTGTAGGAACTTCACATAAATTAGTTAAAGCCGATATTCGTGAATGCAGCAAGTGCGTAGTGTTAAATGTTCAATATAAGCCAGTGACAGCCAGTGACACGTCGCCCTGATGATGCTAACTAGCTAATGTTGTCAAGGATGCAGAGGCCGCTGGCTTCGGAGCTCCCAGCCCCCAACACCCCCGCCACAAAACCCCCACAAACACCAGAAATTTACCGTCATGTTGGGACGACAGAGGGGGTCCCGAGGCCTGCTCGGCCATGGTTTCCTGAGGGGGGCTTGAGGCAATTACCAGGGAAGTGGGATAAGCGCTAGGAGTGTCCAAGAAAACAGGCTAACATCACAACTGGTGTGAAGCTAGCGAGGGGAAGCACCGCGGCGTCCGGTTGAACTTTCAAAATAAAACGCACAGCGTCAGCGCTCCATGACGCCCGTTTGAGTAGTGTCGTGTACAGCTAATATAAAAACAGAGCATAATAAAGAATGAAATTTCTATTATCATTTTACAGTCAATGCTAACGTTGCATAGCCACGTCTTAATAATTTTTCACAATGTATCATTTTGCGCTAATATTTTGAGGGTGAACTACCCATTTCCTGTAGCACAGTTGCTAAATTTAGCTAGCTTGACTGATTCCGGTGTCACCTTTCAAAATAAAAGCAGTTTACACTTTTTTTTTAGACAGAAACATTTAATACAACTAATAAAAAAAGGCAGCTGCACCAGCAAATCTAATCTTTTTTTATCTAATCCCTTAAAACTAAAAGGGCTAAAATCAATGTCACACAACGCTTATTTAAGAGGAACTGAGAATATTAAGAGACTCGGAAATGAATGTAACGTTCTGTTCCATAAACTGTCACAAGACATTGACATCATTGGCTACGCTCAAAGGAGAATTTATCCAAAAAAATATTTGGTCTCTGACATCTTTAACATCACACAGACTGAGTGAGGAGTATCATCTCACACATAAACAGCACAAATCCCCTCAGAGCACACTTCAAGTCTTCACACAGATGTATACATTTGGTATGCTCATTTGACTCACACACACATGCTGTGGTCACTGGAGCATGGCAGAGGGTGGGTGGGGAGGGGACAGTGCAGTCTCAGCCCTCAAGTTTCTTTGGTTAACTAAGAAAATTAGAAACTGTCATGCAAATATAATACATGATGAGTATTGTCATATCGCGCCGTCCACTCTTATCATCCGTTTACTGAGACACTTAAACCACACTTTAGCCACGAAGCCATCAGCTGTTCTCTGAAAAGGTAAGGCGGACTCTGAGTATTTGGAAAGAAGAAGTTCATGTGTGATAACTTTTGCAGATGCAGGTTTATTATCAAATTATTCATAATAAACATCATTATATTGTTATTTAAGATAAGCGAATAAAAGAGAAGTTAGTATAAAAAGTTAAGACTGGGCCTAGATTCAACTGTAAAAGTCATTTGGTAGTGAAGAAACACTTTCATGTGCATCCATGTGTAAAAAAAAAAAAAGAAAGACTTAATTCTGAATCAGCAGTATTTGTCAGACTTTTTGGTGTGTTTTTGTTGGAAGCTGGCAGGAAGCTGTTGCAAAGAGATGATAAGCAGCACGCAGATAAACAGACAAAAAGAGTATTAATGTCTTTCTGTTCACAGAGATAACGGAACACAAATATGTCTTTCTAGCTGGCATAAACAATTAATTCGAAAACTGCCTTCCCCTTTTATGATTGCTGCCATTACAGGAGGTAGACTTCTTTACAAGAACAAAAGTCCCAAGAGATTGTTGAGAGGCTTCTCAGAATGCTAATGTAAACACCAAAATAACCTTAGGACTTAGTCAACGCACAAAAAGAGGAAGTGGTGAATGGTCTTCTTTCCGATCCACAGTGTTGTATACTGAAAAGCAGCAGCTCAGATGTTTTCTCGTTGTGAGGAGGGAGTTTTTGACAGCTTTAATGTGTTTTTTTTTCTCTCTTTAATCTCCTGTAATATCGAGCAGATCGCCCATGGACCTTTTGCGCAAAAACCTGTGGTTATGGGTGATAATTGGGGTGATTGTTTTCAGTGTGGTGATCAGCATCATCTTCCTTCTCATCAACAAGTGCATATCCAGATCAGGTAGGCTGACTCTCTGCTCAACACATCTATCAGAAGTTACTGGAAGTGGCATCATTTGCATGTCAAAAACGCAAAAATGTTTACGTCTTTTTCCTGTTCACTTCTTCTTTTCCTCTTATTATACTGCAACAGTAATGCCACTAATACAACCTGATGATCTTCAGGTGGCAAAACATTATGTAACGAAAAGGTTTAATACATACAGAGTGTGAGTGAGTGTGTTTTCACTTGTACAGCCTGTAATTAGCACCTCAGCAGGACCAGTATTAACAGAATAATAAGATAAGATATTTATATTATTGATATTTATTGATCTCCAGAAGTACAGATAAATAGAGAAAGTAAAAATATAAAACACATAAAAAACTAAAACAATAATAGAAGTAAAACTAGAAACTATACAAAAGCAATTAAAGACAAAATTAAAGTGACAGTGGTGTGATTAATAGCAGCAAAGTCAGTAAGTCTAGTATAAATAAGCAGTGTACACCACACTAATAATGTGGTTAAGTAGTGATTCTGAGTGTTTGTCTGGATTAATATAAAGGTATAACAGAAATATAATACTGTATATATATATATATAGCATAAGGTGAAATGTAGTAATGTAGTATGATACAGTATATATAGTAAAGTACACCTCTACTTTGGAATCATGACTAACATCCTGCCCATGACTGTGTACCTGACCACAGTTTCTGCTGTTCATTAGGTCACAACGTTGCCCTAAATGGTATTTTATCGGACATATCTGTATCCAGCAGCGCCATTAGACTCAGGTCAGAAATGTCAGGTGTCATTTGAATGAAGCCAAAAGGTATTTTCTGAAGTGGATTCAAGGATTTTCACCTGTCGCATGCACACCACAGGTTGTACGGCACAAAATGTGCAACAGTAAGACAACAAAAACAGAATATGTTGATAAAAATAGACACTTTTTACAGGACTTGTTTTTCTTATGGTGCACATGTCCCCCCACAAAGGAGAGGATATAAACAAACAGATTTAAAGTTTGACTTAAATTTACTGACCTGACAGCTGCTCTTAAATCCTGAGAATATGTCATGAATTGTGCAACCCTGCAGAATTACAGAAATCAGTTGATAAAATAGGCGTTAAGGGATGCCTGGTGGTTGAAATATCCTCTAATAACTACAGGTTTAAAGGATTAGTTCACCCATATCACAATAAAAGCTCCACATATATTGTCTAACTTACTTTACTGCAGACAGTTTGGGGTTCATGTGCTGCAGTTTTCTTAAGAAGTTGTGCCTCCACCTCCAAAACAACCGACCTTCATGAAGCAGTAAAATGACTGTTGTTGTTCTGTGTACTCTGTACGTGGGTCACTTATTGCATATCCGATCAGACGGTCTAAAATAGAAGGTGTCATATATTTTGAGACAAGTTTGTGATTTTGGGCTGTATATAAAAAAAAAACCTGACCTCACATGATGTGACCACATTACTCTGGAAATCATTTTCATCAGAAACACGTCTTCAGTGAAAAAATAGTTCCAGTGAAAACCCAACTGTACGCAGCGTGAAGTCACACATTTTCAGACTTGACAAAATCAAAACGAAAGTGCAGCTTGAGTGTGAGTTAAACGAGGCCTGACTTGAACTTGAGTATCTTCTCACAGCAAGAAGAGAGCTCTGGGTTTCGAACCCACCGGCCGGCTGGGGTCCTTCTGCGTGGAGTGCGCAGGTTGTGGTAATTGGTGGCTCTAAATTGCCCGTCGGTGTGAATGGCGACCTGTCCAGAATCCAGCCCACCTGCGACCCTCTAAGGATAAGCAGCATAGATAATGGATGGATGGATTCTGAAATGAGCCATCCTGCATACTGAGTACTTTTACTTTTGCTACTTTAAGGGTATAACGAGTAGGATTTTCCTAAAAAACAATGTACAGACTCATACAAAAATAGCCTCTCTCAATCATCACTTATGACCCACTAGAAGTGTGTGGTGGTGTCTGTATCTGCAGAGACCCTGCCCTCTGCCTGGATTTTCTTACTTTGCTGTGCTCGGGACGTTTCTGGGCGTCAACCTTTGGGCAGTGGTGTGTAGCCCCCAGCCAATAACAGCGCTCAGGGTGTGAGCTACAGGATAAAAATGTAACGACCAGGTACCAGATCATGAGCACGTGGGACCACCAGAAGCTTTGAGCCAGGGAGGAGGGGCCAACTTTAAATGTTGTGTTCACAAACAGCAACGGACGAATCTTACTCATTATGCCTTTAAGTATATTTTAATGCTTCTACTTAAGTAAGATGCAGGCCTTTTCCTTGCAACAGAATATTTTTACACTGTAGTATTGCTACTTTTACTTAAGTAAAAGGTCCTAATACTTTTTCCACCTATTTTCAAGTATCAACAGCGGTATCTCAGAGTGAAATATGAGTGACAAGCTGTTAATGAGATGCACAAAACAGCTGCATTTCTTAACCCTCAGTTCACATGTGGGTGAGAAGGGATATCTGTCTGTGAATAAACCAGTAGCAACAGTGTGAGGAAATATTCAGTTACTTTACTTAAGTAAAAGTAAAATACAGCAATATAAAAATACTCCATTATAAGTCAAAGTCCTGCATTGAAAATGTTACTTAAGTAAAAGTATGTAAGTATTATAATTATTAAAAGTTCTAACAATATAGAAAAAATGGTCCCTGTCATTGTTAGATTACAGTATATTCATGATCAGCATTACTGATCCATTAAGCCATGAAGTGGAGCTAATTTGACCTATTTCTGGATAGTTTAATTAGTTTAATAATTAGTGCATCATAATTTATGAGCTGTTTACAAATTTTGTTTGTAAAATCTCAATCTGGAAAGTAACTAAAGCTGTAAAAAAAATGTAGTAAAGTAAAACGTACAATATTTCCTACTGAATTGTTGTGGAGTGGAAGTATAAAGTAGCTGGCCAGTAGAACAGCAGCGACACACCACAGGCCACTTTCGAATCTAATGTACTTCTTAAGCCTTCGTGTTCAAGAGGAATTTCATGTAAAAGTTACATTTATAATAAAAGAAGTGAGCAGTAGACATTAGTTTCATTTTCAACTTCAGCAACTACCTGTTTTTTTTTACTTAACTGAAAAAACAATATAGTGTACTGGATTACCACAAATCACACCCAGAACAGGAAGGGAAACCAAACCATAACAAACTGTGGAAGTATTACTCTGAGGGGTTCATTGCAAAGCAGAAGAAAAACTATTATAATTGTATGAATTGCTATTATTAGGGGTACCCTCTGGATTTGATTAGCTTAGATGAAAATTTAATGATCCCTGTGGGGAAACTGGGCTGCAGCAGCAAAGAGGGGAGCTCAGTGATGGTTTAGGGTACGGATAGAGCAAATAAAGGGAACAAATATAACTCATAATCATGAGTAAAAGCACATGTGAAGATAAAAGAAGACTGTACACATGAAAACATAAATACTATATGTATATACATTTAGTACATAAACAAGATTTTGTAACAGCCATGTGCAAATGTGAGCATTTATTGTTCTCATGATTATGTCCTACTTAGAACCTTATTATATGGTCTTAAAAAATCCTGTTGTATTAATTTAACTCAACATAATCCTGTATCATACTCGTGCCGAGCTGATAATAAACTCACATAATAATAATGATGTCCCTCTGGTCTTTCATAAAGCTTGAGGATTTGACATCAAGTTTTCACATTTTATTAAAGAGTTTTCTTTTTCCTGTAGCTTAAATTTAACTGCATGTTCTTCTGTTTTTCCACAGGCAAACACAGAGTCTCACACCTTCAAAGAAGACATGAATTCGCTGTCAAGTAATATATAAATATTTACTGTACTGGATATTTCTCACATTTACTGTACTGTCCTGTAAAAAGGAATAGTTCCACTTTCACTTTCTTGCCAAGAGTTAGATGAGAAGATTTATACCGAACTCATATCTGTCCGTTAAATATGAACCCTGGAGACGGTTAGCTTAGCTTAGCATTAAGACTGGAAACAGGGGGAAACAGCTAGCCTGGCTTTGTCCAAAGAAAGATCAGCCTACCAACTGCTCTAAAGCAAATTAACACGTTATATCTTTTGTTTGTTTAATTCATCCAAAATTAAAGTGTAGAAAGTTGCGGTTATACGAGTTAGGGTATGCGCCTGACTATTTCTTGGCCAGGAGCAGTGAGTTGCACGTAACACCCCATAAAACCGCAAATTGTAGTTCTTACACTTCGTTTTTTGTATGGATCAAACAAACAAGATATACTGTGTCAATTAGTGAGCTTTACAGGGGCTGGTAGGTGGCTTTCGTTACTTTTGGACAGAATTAAACTCGCTGTTTCCCCTTGTTTCCAGTTTATGCTAAGCTAAGCTAACTAGCTGTTGGCTGTAGCTGGTGCTGACCCAGGCCATGTTGTTATTCACTTAAAGGCTAAATCTGCAGCAAGAAAAGAACAAGCTTTTTGGTGTTTGAGCAGGCTATAGTATAAGTTCAAGTTCTGTTATCATTTTAACACTAGCCAGGTGTGGAAAACAAATAAAGAAGGCTCCAATTTAACTCTAAACTTATCGTTGCTAACATTAGCAAGGTGACGTTAAAGATTATCTTGTTGCTTGGCGTAATGTTGTATTTGTCACCGAAGTTTTGCTACCGTTATCTTCTCCGGAGCAGAAAGGAAAAGACAGCAAAAGTAAACATTTATGTCATATTTTCAGCTACGCTAGCGGCTAACCTGAGTAGTTGCCAGGCAACCAGAGGAGAATCCAGGAAGTTACTGTGCCAGGTCAAGAAAACGTCTAACACGTAATCCTCCATAAAACTACAAACTGTTGTTTATTCACTTCTGGTTGTACAGTTTAAACCAACAAGATATAACATGTTAGTAGGTGGATTTTGTTACTTTTGGACAAAGCCAGGCTAGCTGTTTCCCCTTGTTTCCAGTCTTTATGGCTGTGGCTTCATATTTAACGGACAGGTGTGAGTGTGATATCAATCTTCTCATCCGACTCTCGACAAGAAAGCGAATACGTGTATTTCCCAAAATGTGGAACTCTTCCTTTAGGTCAGATTTTCCACACTGAATCTGACTACGAAACATTTCTCTTCTCGACTTTTCAGCAGCAACAAATACCAGGAGAGAAACCTTAAAGCCGATATTCCACCTTTACCTCCTCGGACGCAGTTTCTCACAGCAGGCAAGACTCTGTTGGATCTCTGAATGGATCACATGATGCAATACTTACTCTAAAAAATCCCCCTTCCTCTTCTAAACCACACTCACTTACACCACATTATCACAAGAACTGAATACAAAACCTCACCCTATCTGCCATTTGACCATAACCCAAAATCTAAAGGGCAAAAAAAGAGGATTTTATTTATGGTATCACGAGTTTGTCGTGACAAACAAAACAAACGTGACCACTGATGACAGTAAAATTATACAACATAAAGGGCAGTGAAATTTCACTCTCTGTGATTTTTTTTTTGGGTCACTTTTCTTTTTTTTTGCAAAACCCCAGAAACTGGACTCAGTTCCAAGACAGAAACCACATATTCAAATCCAAGCTGGGGATTCTGAACCAAAGTTCATCCATGCATTATGAAATCATACTGAGTGTAGATGATGTTCACAGTTAGGACAAACAAGAAAAGTGCCAGTATTTTTTACGAATCAGACCAAAATTAATGATTTTTTTGGCATAGTGAAGATGTACATGTGTCCAGGGATACGCAGCAGCTTTTAGTAGCCTGCTTTTGCTGCAATTTTATATGCTGTGACTACCGGCCTACCTTCCTAAAATACATTTGTAATTGTTTACACTAAAAGCCTGCTGGCTATAGATGTTGTTATTCCAATAAAGGCTAAATTCCCACCAAGAAAAGAACAGCTTTTTGCAGGTGTGAACTGACTTCAGTTCAAGTACTGAGCAAATATAGCTTTATCTTGAGTCTGTTATAACAACATTTGACTCTAACATTAGCATTTTAATCTTATCAAGGTGTGAAAAAATAAAGAGGGGTCCAACTTTAAGATATAATCTATCTATCGCCAAATGAGGTAACACAATGGTGATTGAGCCTATGATCCGCTGATGAAAGCCCTTGCATTTGCAGTATTACCTGCAATTACCCATATCGCCATATCACCTTATCACCATAGGTGCAGCTAAAGACAACGAAATGAGAATCTTCGAGATTTTAGCTTTAAGTCTTAACTTATCGTTGCTAACATTAGTCGGGGTAACATATGTTACAGATTTAGCCCTGGAGTGGCCATAGAGAGAAAAATAATATATGTTGAGGCCACGTTTTACTACATTGAGCGCTTGAAATGCTATTGCATGCGCACGAGATACAATTCGTTCACACGGTTTGATTAATTCTTTACCATGTTTTGATTAATTCGTTCGCACAAATTACATAATTAAATAATTCTGGCAGTGCACAAGTCTTTCATTCCAGCCGGCACTTGCTTAAGGCACTTGTCGCTGGTGATAGCTATGTGTAGAGACTCTTTAATTAAGCTTTACTTTAGCTTGGAGATGAGTTATCAAGACATGTTGACAACACTTGCTTTGCAAGGGATTATTATTATTATCGGAGAAAGGCTGGTCTGTTGTGCTGGCTCTCTGTATATACACTTATCACGTGCGCACGAATTAATCAAAACGTGGCAACGAAATGTATCTCGTGCACAAGCATTTTGAGCACTCAGTGTAGTAAAACATGACCTCAAAATATATTTTTTTTCTCTCTATGGCCACGACAGTGCCATGCCATTGTTCCGACGGGCCATCTGTCCGATAGCCTGTTATGCCGAAAAACAAATTCCCATTGCTCCGACGACCCATTCATCCGAAAATACAGACTCATTTGTTCTTCTTAGGGGATTAAGCCCTCACTACCATAATCTGCTGCAGTATGCTACATAATGCCATTGTGCATGATAATTAGCCATGTGCTTTTGTGTGTATGAAAAACTAACCCTAACCCCTAACCCTTAGCCTAACCCCTAACCCTAAGAAGAAGCTATTCACATTTTCTTCATGGACGCCCACGGGCGATTGGAGCAGCGAGTGGTGTAGCTGGTACAGTAAGTTCTTTCTAACTGCAGGGAGAGTGTATTTTCGGATAAACGGGCAGTCAGAGCAATGGGAATTTGTTTTTTGGCATAACGGGCTGTCAGACAGATGGGCTTTTGGTCCACTGGACATTTTTCGGACTATTGGGGTGTCGGACTGATGGGCCGTTGGAATAATGGGCTGTCCCTGCCACTCCAGGACTTCGTACAAATTTGCTTGTTGTTTGGTGTAATATTGTGTTTCTCACCAAAGATTTGAAAAAAGACATTTATATCATATTTTCAGCCACGCTAGCAGCTAACTGCTTTTTGGCTCTAAGCGGATGCCAGGCAACCAGCAGAGACTCCAGAAAGTTACTGTGCTGGGCCAAGAAAACAGAAGCTCCTGTAAAACGGCAAATTGTTGTATTTACACTTCTGTTTTTGTACAGTTTAAACGAACGAGATACGACGTGTTAATTTGTGAGTTTTAGAGGTGGCAGGTGGATTTTGGCACCTATAGACAGAGCCAGGCTAGCTGTTTCCCCCCGTTTCCAGTCTTTGTGCTAAGCTAAGCTAAGATAAATGGCTGCTGTAGCTTCATATTCAACCAACAGACGTGAGAGTGGTGTCAATCATCTCATCTAACTCTCCGCTAGAAAGCAAATAAGCTTATTTCCCAAAATGTTGAACTATTATTTGAAGTGAAAGCTGATATGTTAAATTTACACAGTGGCCCGATTCCATACTACATATTAATTATAATAAAAGCAGGATTTGAGGTATGAAGCGTGTTCACACTGGAAAAGTGATTAAACTGAGTATACTCAAAAAGGTCACACTCAGTTTTTAAAATTGTGCTGTTGATGGACACTATTGTCCCGCAATAAAACACACACACATCCATATTGTGTTTTAATTTGAAAACAATAAAACAAGTTGTGGAAAAGTTAAACATTTATTATACATTTATTAGTACAAAGGTTATACTAACTGCCAAAAATGACAATTACTATATACTAATAGTATGTAGGACAGAATTGAGACACACAGTTTTAGAGATGTCGAATGTCTGCAGACACCAGAAAAATTTTTGACTTTCTAGCACAAAATTGTGTTTTTCAGTGTAACACCACATAGTACCATAAGGGACTGTGGTCTAATTCAGGGGAAATAGCGGACATGTTTTAAAGAATCTGATTAGAAATAGGTACGGCCACATATTTATGTATATTTTCATGGAAACAAATAAAATTAAAATGTGGGCACGTTTAGAATCAATTCACGAAAATGGCTTCTCATGGTCAACCAGTTATATTACATCAACTCATACAATTAAATAATCAAACTGCCATCAAACTGCAGCAATCTACCAACAAACCACTACATTAGTATATTGTAACTCTAAAATGTGATAATGAACATTAAATTTGTTCTTATAGCCCAAAGCTATGAGAACCTGGCTGAGGCACCCAACTACAAGCAGAGCATGCCGGACTATCAGCAGGACAAGCACGACTACGAGGAGAGCACGCCGGACTACGAGCAGGACAAGCATGACTACGAGGAGAGCATGCTGGACAACGAGCAGGACAAGCACGACTACGAGGAGAGCACGCCGGACTACGAGCAGGACAAGCACGACTACGAGGAGAGCATGCTGGACTACGAGCAGGACAAGCACGACTACGAGGAGAGCACGCCGGACTACGAGCAGGACAAGCACGACTACGAGGAGAGCACGCCGGACTACGAGCAGGACAAGCACGACTACGAGCAGAGCCTGGACGAGCAACCTGACTATGTGAAGGTGGAGGACGAGCAGATGATCCTCCCTCCTCCTCAGCTATACAAGGATCCAGATCCAGCAGCAGACGACGTCTCCATGGATGACTACGATGACATCGGAGGGGAAGATGACGTCCAGGGTGAAGAGGACTACGACGATGTGGGATAAAACCAACGAGAGAACAGAAGGGAGATTATTCTAAAAGACATTTTTGACTTTCCTATCTGGATCCTGCTGAGCAGAGAGATCAGAAAGACTTCACCTTTGACAATTTTTCATATTTTTTTATATTATTCATGAAAAGGAAAATACCGGATGAAGTTATCTGTATTTTACATGCAGCAACACAGGCAGAAATGCATAAAGAACAGCACTGAAGAGCCAGAAATCTACTTAAAGTATAAGACAGCAGGAGCAGAGAAGTTTGATTCTACTCATTTAACCTTTAGCTAATTTATATTAACTTCAACCAACATTGTTTACAGGCTACAAACAGTCTAATTATACTTATTATTTTTAAGTGGTCCCACTGGACAATATGACACTTGTACATAATTTCAATATTTGTTCATTATTGACAACATCTATAACTAACTGATTAGACAGCGGTGGTCTATCAAAATAAAATTATACTTTTTATGTTTCTGATTTAAAACATAGTTTTTTAATCTGGATATTAAAAAACAAACACAAAAAAATATGTTTTTTAAAAACCTATTTAAAGCAATAGTTTGATATTTTGAAAAATGTGCTTATTTGCTTTTGTGCCGAGAGTTAGATGAGAAGATCGATAAAATTCTCATACCTGTAAACTAAATATGAAGATGCTGAGCCGGGAGGCGATTAGCTTAGCTTAGCATAAAGACTGAAAGCAGGGGGAAACAGCTAGCCTGGCTTTGTCCAACATGTTATATCTTGTTTATATCAGGTTATCTGATATATCTTCTTCCTCTGTGCCATAGAGCTCCATTACTGTTCAAAAACTATTAAAAACACATCAGTGAGCCACACTGTTGCAATGGGTGACATGTTCCTTCTTCTTTTTTATGATTAAGACGAGTGCTGCAGTTATTTTGAGTCAGCTGCTGCTGGAAATACTCACGAGTACTCCAAATGTGTTTTAATCTGCTGCTGAAAGTAGTTCCCAACAAATGCACCATTCATTCCTGTTAGAGTAACATTTTCTAAAAACTACAGTGCCCAGCTGTGTTAGGAGGTTATTTAGCTTTTTCTTAGAAATGAAATGCGGGTTTAAAAATTTACATCTTCTGTAGGAACAAACAGACACGAGGCTGAGAGGCACAGACCGGGTGGGGAAGTCAGAAAGTACTGAATGACAGACTAATGCGTTCTTGGTTTCAGACGTTTTCATGGGATTTGTTGACAGAAATATAGAATATCAATAAGGCTGGTTATAATCTTATTTATATATCCTTTAAGATAAATCCCTCAGCCAATGTAAAATGTGAGCTTACAGAGTTAAATACTACATTTGTAGTTACAAAGATGTTATTTAAGTGAGCATGTAGGTTGTATTTGCATAGAATAAGCCTTTCTTTTGCGTAATGAATGCCCCCTGAGAACTGAGGGAGTGGCTGATGGATGCCTCCTCTCCTTTCACCAGACTGCCCCCTATGGTCTGATGCCATTGAGCCTTACTTAAATTTGGAGAAATGTGCCGTCTCCTCCTGTGGATTCGCTGCTAATGATTGTTTCTGTAACGCTCGCACAAATACATCAGTTTCCTCCTGAGAAGAGCTTTTGTGGCGGACATCCTACACTGCCACTGCTTTGAAAGGGAAGGAATGGTTGTAATTTAATGGGTCATGCTTCAGTGTTTATTCACAACAATACATGTGATCAAAAACTGTCCACAGTCTTTCCTTAAGTTTTTCTATTTCTTGTGATCCGACAGTAAAATTGACGTGAATTTTCCACATTTAAAATTCTTTTATATTTATATATTATATGAGCTCTCTCGAGGCCATAGGGCTTTTTCACAGCAGTCATTTTGGCATGTCATAGCAGGAAAAGCACATGTGTAATTGATAATATTAAAAATGATTTTATATTGTATTGTGCATGCTGGCTCACTGTTATGACTTAATGGCACTGGTTCCTCTGCGCTTTTCGTGCTATGACAAGTCACAATGTCTGGTCTATTTCTGTCTTTTCAAAAGCATTTTTTAAAGCCAGAAGACTTTTTAAAACATGTCAGTGCTTAAAAACAACATTTTTAATATCTTCTTTATTTCACAATGAATAATATATGTTCACTTCTTGGTTTTAATTTGCCCCCTGTTATTGTCTTTTTTTTGTTTTGCTTTCTGGCTTGTTATTCAGCCTGTTTTCTCAGAGGATTATTTTCATTTTCTCAGCAAGTCCCTTTAAGCCTCGTGAGTTTACTTATCAGAACTGCTTGTGTATTAAAGATATTAAAGCTATTAAATTATGCAAAGAGGTATTGTTATCTCGGGTTATTGCTCAGATCATAAGGGACGAAAATGTAGGAAACTGGTCCCAGTGAAATAAAAATTATTCGTGAAGAAAATTATCAGCGAGAATCAAAACACCCACAGATCGAAATCTTCTCCGGAGTTAAAGAGAGCTTGAGACTCGCGGAGAGTCTCTTAAAATGATGACTCACAGAGAGAGGACGGGTGCGTTTGCAACACTTGACGAAACAAAAACCTTCTTGGTTAGAAAGTCAGTATTTTGTGTTCATGTCTGAGTAGGAACCAACACATTTCCTCAATCCACAACAAAGAACAAGCGCCTTGTCCACTGACACAAGAGTTTATGCATCCGACCACTGTTTGGCAATAACTGCAGCAACAGTCAGCAAAAAGTGGTGAAGTGGGTCTGCGTATAGTAAGAAACCAAAGTTCATTTCCTGACTGCTCGAAAGTCAAAAGTGCTGTCGAAGGCAGTCGAACTGTGAAGACTTCTAATAACACAAGAGCAGTGGTGGAAGAAGCACTCACGTCCTATTTAAGTAAAAGTATTATTAGCTTAACATACTTAAAGTAAGTAAAAGCACTCATTCTGCAGGAAAATATGACCCTTTGACTGACAGTTTATGTGTTAATACTGATACTGATCAATGTGTAAGCAGCATTTTGTTGTTGTAGCTGCTCCAGATAGAGCTACTTTTTTTCCGGTTACTGTAGGTAGTTTTATTTTTTATTTATTTAACCTTTATTTAACCAGGAGTGACAGACTCACTGAGATTAAAAATCTCTTTTTCAAGAGTGTCCTGGCCAAGGCATGCAGCAGCAGCACAAATAACACGGTTGTAAACGTGAAGTAAACATATAACAATTTAAAATGAAAAACAAGTTTCGGAATTATAAGATCCCAAAAAACATTCAAACATTCGAAACATCTACAGCCAGATGGGCCTGCTTCCAAGTCATTTAGAAACACTTTAAATGTGTCCAATGAAACCAGCTTCCTCAGGGTAAATAGGTACATATATTTACCCTGAGGTCCAATAATTAGCCTTAGGGGGTATGTTAGTGTAGATTTTACCTTGGGGGAAAGAAACTGTACCCCTGTTTTTGAGAGTGTTGGAAACCACTGGTTTTATCTTTAACAGTGAATTGTAAAAGCTTGTCATGTGTTTTTTTTTAATCTTAATCTAAAAATTAACTACAGCTGTCAAATAAATATAGTAGAGTGAAAAGTACAATATTCCCCTCTGAAATGTAGAAGTAGAAGCGTGAAGCAGCGTAAAATGGAAATACTCAAGTACAAGTACCTCAAAAAGTTGGTTGGAGTAACTTCAGGGTGTCTTGGGGGCCCCCTGGTGGCAGCAGGGCCCTTAGCAGCCCCTCAGTCAGTTTATGCCCCATGTTCGTGTATTAGATTGCAGATGGGGAAAAAATCAGCAAAAAATGATTTGGACTACATTTATGAAAAAACGCCCAAAGCCCAATAGTTTGGTGACCTACATACATCTAATAACCCCTCACACTGACCACATAATAATATCTTGTCAGGCATCAGTCACGGCTTCACTTGGTCCTGAGTAGTTTAATGGATTTAAGTGGGTTTGGATGTTCGGACTCGGCCACAGTTTAGGGTTTAGTGAACTGATGACGTTCTCCAAAAGCCAAAAGATACACAAAAAGTAAGTCTTTGAGAAAGTTGGGCGCAAAACAGCCCAAACACATGAAACAAAATGGTGATCAGATGTGACCACAAATACAGATTATTTTCACCTCTTAGCCTGTGTTACTGAGCAGCTATTATACACTGTGCAACTGCTTGGTGGAAGAAGTAATGATAGGATAAAGATTATTTCTGTAACACTTAATTTAGCATTTATATGCAGTGTATAAACATTTAATAAATGGTTTATAACACTATAATGTAGTTGTAAGCAGATAAAAGGACATTTTAAGTGTTTTTTAATGTAAAGCATTTGTCAACAATTATATCTTCTCCTATGAAGACATGTTTTACTTTATTATAACTGTGTTTTACTATTGTATACTGTATTTTTATTCATCATCTGTTTATACAGCAGCCTCCACTTATGGGTGCCCACATGAGGAAGAGTTGTAGTTGTTGACAAACACATTAATAAACACTTGTATCTGCTTAAAACAACATTATAGTGCGTTATAAACCATTTATTAAATGTTTACATTAATGTATGACTAATAATAATCTAATGATATGATATATAACAGTATAACAGTCACAGGGGACATTTTTGACTACTTCTACTATAAATTTTCCTGACAATACTTACATACTTTTATTTAACACAGGACTTTTACTGATATCAATCTAAAATTATAGCAAAGAAAATCTGTAGTGTGTCATGAGGACTTTAATTTTGAAAGACCTAAAACGGAAGTTAAAGGTGCTAGCTTGAAACAGAAGAAAAGTGACAGTTTTGTCACTTTTAGAAAAAAGAAACTCAAATCAGCCTCATTTCATTTCAAGTATTAGATAGTATTGATTAATATAAAGAGACAATAATGTTAGATAATAGAAAGTAAAGAGGAATATTGATACATAAGATATTTTATTTTAAGATAATCTGCCTTGTGTTGAGTGCTCTGGGGTTCAAAATCATAGTTTGCTGTTATGGCACGTTTGATATGAAGTAAAGAGCCTTTGAGGGCAATCTGAGCCACAGCCGGGGTAAAAATATAAACAATTTAATGCACAGAACAGAACCTTTATTAACACTATTACAGCAACAAATAGCATAATTCAGTACAATGTCTGAAATAGATGTTCAAAATATGCAAAGAGAAGTGCAGGAACAATAGAAAAGAACAGAATTGTCTCCCAGAGTGGAAAATTGTCTTCAGCTCACGAAAACATAATTATAACAAAACACCACTGAGGGATAAGACACGGCACATTTGTAAGAAAATGCAAAAACAACACTGAAAACAAAGGAAAGAACACTGAAACATGAAATGAAACGCTGAGGAACAAGATTTATGGCTCCAGTTTTGTTTTTTATTTTAAAAAAAACCGTAAACAAACATTGTTTTTTAAAGTGTTTCACACAGTCGTGGTCGAGGCCAGATTACCTGAGCTCCGGATGTGCAGGGGCCCCAAAAAACCTCAGTGGCTTGTGGTGATTTGATCAAGTGTAACTTTGTTTGCACCACTAAATCACGACATCAACTGACAGGATTAGGGGTGGTCAGACTGTTGGTGTGTAGGCTTTACTACAAGGGCTGCAACTCATGATTGTTTTCATCATCAATTAATCTGCTGATTATTTTCTTTGTTTTGTCTATAAAATCTAGTTTCCAAAAGCCTGTGTTTACATCATGAAACGTCTTGTTTTGTCCAACCAACAGTCCAAAACCCCAAAATATTCCACTTACGATCACAAAAGACAAAAGAAAAGCAGCAAATCCTTACATCCTTATCCTTCCTTCTGTACGTCAGCGGGAGAAGAAGTAATCAGATTACTTTACTTGAGTAAAAGTAGTAATACCACAGTGTAAAAACAAGTAAAAGTCCTGCATTCAAAACTTTACTTTAAAAAAAAAAATACTTCAAGTACCAAACGCAAAAATACTCATTATTCAGAATAATGTTTCTTAAATTATTTGATTATAATTACTGATACATTCATGTGTACGTCACTTTAATGTTGCAGATGTTAAAGGCTGGGCTTATTTTAATTACTTCACATACACTAGACCTTCTGACTTCGCTGCTATCAATCACACCACTGTTTCTTTACGTCATGATTTTGTCTTTAATTGCTCTCGTATAGTTTCTATTTTTACTTCTATCATTATTTTAGTTTTATATACCTCTTATTATTATTTTATTTTTTTTATTTATTTGTACTTTTTTCTGTCTTTGTTCTGCTGCAACAATAAAGACCAGTAAGGGCTTATCTTATCTTATTGCACTTCCTTCCCTTTTTTTAAAAATATAGAATATCTTAACTGTTTTTTAAATTGTCTGCTCTTTCCTTTTTTTAATTCTTAAAGCACTTTGAGCTGCATTTTGTTATTGTCATTTATTTAGTTATCATTTATTGTTATTATTATTGTTATATTCCTCTTAAATATTAGAAAAAGGGCTAATTTTAACTACTTTATACACTGCTAGCTTTTGAATCCCCCCTCATGTTATCTGAATCTATAATAATACATCATATTTTACTTGTTGATTATATTTTATATCATTAATCTGAATCTGCAAAGTAACTAAAGTTATCAAATCAATGTAGTGGAGTAAAAAATACAATGTTTGCCTCTGAAATGTGGTGGAGCAGAAGTATAAAGTGGCAGAAATTACCTCATACTTGAGTAAAAGTGTCACTTTGCACCTGTGAGGCTGCTCAGAGCAGTGAAGGGGGGGTGTTTTATTTTGAAGGTGTCGACAGGAAGTGTAACGGTTGACGGTTAGTTGACGCTGTATGCGGGCTGATCGCATTCCGATGTGAGCGAGATGAAACCGCTGTGCGGACTTTTGTGTCTCCAAACCGTCTCCAGCCGCAATTTGAAGGAATAAAATGTCCAACCCGAAGGAGCCGAACACTTGTCCTGACGGATACCGGGCTTTGAGCACAAGTGAGCTGCGGGAGCTTTTACAAAACGACGACAAAATGGACCAAATCATTCGGCTCAATGAGAAGGTAGGTATCCTCTGTTCCCCCAAAGAACCAAAGTGCCTTAAGGAAACTGCTGTTTTAACGCTTCGCTAAACCTCTTTTATCTTTAACGCTGTGGTGCCGTCGTTTTCTGGCTCTACCTTTTATGTTAATGTCGCTGAAAATGAGCGTTTAGGTGTTTTTGGTCATCACATCTGATGTTCAGTGTGAAACGCAAATCCGCTTTACATGGCTCATCGATTGTCTGCGTGGCGAGTGGTCGGATTTCCAATTCGACCCCCGGTCTCCTAATATTTGCGGTGAATTATTAGTTACTGAAGCGAAGATAAAACGCAAAGGGGTTTATTTGTGCGGTGTGTACAAGTCATTGTTTTATTCTTCAAGCCTTCTTATTGTGCAGGAAGCATCATATCGGGGTGTTGAAGACCCCCATACGCGCCGTTATGTGACTTGTGTCCTTACGCCGAACTCCTTTTTAAAAATCTGGCAATCTAGCGTTTCTTCATCCGGCTCAGGTTCTGCACTCGAGGTAAATGATTTGAGAAAATATTACAGTTTTTACAGCATACTCTTCAATTCGGTTTAACTTTAGTAAAAATAGGAAGACTTATTTAAATAAAAATTCAACTTTTACAACTGGTCGTCCTCAGTCTCTTCCCTCAAACGATACACTGGCGAGCAGAGCTGCATCAAAATAAAAGTGTACTTTTACTGCAGTAAGTTGCGTCTTCGTGTGTTACATTCATGCCGAATTGAGCAGCGGTCTATTGCAATCAGAAAACACCTCAAGTCGTGTTATTTCACGAGTGTGGCTTTGCGTATAAGCATGGTAAGTTAAAATTGGCAGATTTTTAAAAGGGATTCCACGTGCCTCACTCTCCATGTCAAGAGAGGCACGTTTCTGGGCTACATGATGACCTTCCTGGCGCAAAGCGATACTACACCACTCTCTCTGTCACTCACACACACACGTGCACACAGATACAAGGTGTACCAGTGGTTCCCAAACTTTTTCATGGGCCCCATTTTGATTAGTTTTGCTTTGGAGGGAGGGGGGGGGTCCTCAAACAGAAAAGACTCTCAGTCTGGATTCAGTAGACTATAGAAGTGCATGGCTTTCACAGCCATGGGTGGAGTGATAACAACAGTGTGTGCAGTGAAACATAACCAGGGCGGGATAGTCATACATGTCCTCATTGTGATTGTATCCAAGCAAACAGTTATTTTATTGC
>NTHP01000502.1:51441-65034 GCA_003416845.1 Oplegnathus fasciatus | reverse complement strand
TTTTTTTTTTTTTTTTTTTTTAGCATGAAGATCTGTAATATCTCTTTCTGCACTCAGACAGACCTTTGTTTGACTACAGGGCACATTCTGCAAATTCCTCTGAACTTGGGACTCATACATCCTTTTGATGACCCGTAAAATGTGAGACAGATGCACCGTACAACGCTGGGCTCAATGAAAATGGCCTTCAGGCTCCAAGTGACTGACTGTTGAAAGAAAGCAATTGAGCAAGAAAAGTATCCGGCCGGGCAGAATCGCAGGAATGCTGAGACTGATGAAATATTCAAAGAGGATTCAGATTTTTGCAGCTCACAAAGTGGCATTGTGTCAGTGTTTAAGACACTGACTGTTTCTTTACAGCAGTGCCGTGACAGTATTGCTTGGCAAGACTTAAAGGGAGTGGCATTCATTTTAATAATTTATAGTTTGTAGCTCTCATGGTCTGGTGTCAGATGATTACACACCCTTCCCCCCATACACACATCCCTCAACCCCCCAACAGCATGATGACTACATCCAGCAGCATGTTGGAGCCACAAACATCCAGAATTGTGACCTTTTGACCATAAATGACTTTTACTTTTTTAGGCTCAGAGTGTTTGCACGAACTTTTAAGCCTCACCTGAAATAAAGAATGCCAACAACATCACAAGGAATTGTTGAATTTTTATGAAATATAATATTAGGCTTATTAAACATCAGGGGAAATGAGCAGTGGAGCCATATCTTGCAGAAAAGGCAGGTATTTCAGTGGTGGAAGAAGTACTCGGATCCTGGTAAAAGTACCAGTACAGCAATGTAGAAATACCCCATTAGAAGGAAGAGTCCTACATTCAAAAGTCTAGAAGTGTTCACAGCAAAATGGACTTAAAGCATCAAAAGTAGAAGTTCTGAAACATTATTTAAATGAAACCATGTGTGAAGTTTAGTGGGAAATGTCTCTTTGGTGGAACTAACAACTCGTAGACATCTGAAACATGACAAAGGGCCCCAACTAGACACAAGCCAAAAAGGTTGGAAACAGCTGGTTTAATCTGTAACAGTGCATTTTATTTAATGAGCTTATCATGTGTGTTTTTTAATGTAAAATCTGTAGTAGTAAAAACTACAATATTTCCCTCTGAAATATAGCGGAGTAGAAGTGTAAAGTAACATAAAATGGAAATACGCAAGTATAGTACAAGTACCTCAAAATTGTATTTACAGTAAGTACAGTACTTGCTCACTTTCCTCCACTGCAACATTAGTGAGTCTGATTCAGCTCAGCAGGTGATTGGTTGATCAGTCAATCACATACATGTAGCACACTCACGTTGTAGTAATTAATCAGAGCAGCACGTTGAATGTCGGGGAAAACATAAACCATCAGTCACAATCAGGAGCTGATGTGTGAAGAGAAACTCACCAGGCTGAAGTTAGTTATCACCAGTTTTTATCCATGTTTTATCTAATAGAGTCTGCATATTTAACCGTAAATATCTTTAAGTATATGATTGGTTAAACTCTGTTTTATACTCAAAGTATTGTGACAAAAATGTTACTTATCTTTCTGATTTAGTGAAAGTATTTCTACTGATTTACTTGTTTTATAGGCAGGCTGTTCACAGGTTTTGATTTGATCCTCTGAGCTGAACAGGATGTCTGTGCAGCATTGGTTACCATGACGATCTAAACTGGTTCAAAGCGAGCCACCGTTGTGATACCAGACAGCCTTGGGTTGAGCCTAAAGATAGCCGGCTAAACCGCGAATATCACTCCATGATCCAGGCCACAAGTCATGACGTGAACAGGGAGCACAGTAACGACAGGAGCTGGTCGGTGTCAAATCATTCAGTTTGATTATACATACATGGAGTGATTATTAAAGACCAGTAATCCATCCCAAAGACTCGAGGATTGTTTGTCTTGATGTTGAAATGTCTGACTTTAATTAAAACTCACTTTCCAACCCATACTCTTTTTAAAAAGTGTCACTCTCAAGCTCAAAACACACAAATGCTCAAAGGGTTTTATTCTAAAATGATCTGATTTTGAAAAAAAAAAGAAGATATTTGTGTTTTCAAAAATGACCTACTTTAAAGTCATAAAGTGACATGCAGCAGTTGATATGGGAGATGGGGTGTCAGATTTTACTGACTGATATCTCATGTTTGTTTGTGACAGTAACAGGCTACTGTGATAATAATAATAATATAAGGGGGAGAGACTTTGTTGCAGTTTCTTTTTCCACCTCCAGCCTGTTGTCTCTTTGGGCTCTGCTGAAGCCAAAGTGTTGTCAAGGTGTAGTGTCGTCGAGGTGCCACCTGAGCAGGACACTTCACCTTCAGGTGATTCAGTGTCCTGTGCAGCCTCCATTTGTCAGCAGCAGAAGATAAAGCAGTCTGTATGCAACAGCGATTGTATCAGGCTGCTCCCAGCGGCTTTCAAATATACAGAAAACTTTCACAGTTCAGCCTCGAGTCCCTCCCAACTCTGAGGTCATTCAGGGTGTAGGAGCTCATGTAGCTGTAGTGGGTCTGACTCTGCGTTGTATTGTATAGGAAACAAGAACCACTGGGATCTTCTTTCAGCAATTTATTGCAAGGCACCAACATAACTTTCCTGCAATTGTAGAAAAACAAAGAATTCACAGTCTCTCCTGTATAAATGCTCTCTGTGCCTCTATACCACCATGAACAGAGTCCCTGAATGCACCATGATAGTCAGCATGGCCTCAACAGTACACTGTAGTGTGCTGCAGCAGCCCACACACATGCTTTGACAAACTCTGACAAACGTAAGTAAGTCAAAGTAACTTAATGTCACGTGTTACAGTGCTGCAACTGATTATTATTTTCATTATTGATTGTCACAGTGTCCCAGAGCTCAAGGCGATGCATTCAAATGTCTTGTTTTCTTGTTTTTCACCATAACAGCCTTTTTCCACCTAAGGGACATCGCCCGTCTTCGACCCTCTCTGTCCTTCCCCGCTGCTGAAACACTGATCCATGCTTTCATTACATCCAGGCTCGATTACTGCAGTAGCATTTTATATGGTTCACCTAACACCATCCTCGATAAACTCCAGTATGTCCAAAACTCTGCTGCCCGCATGCTCACCTCCACCCACCGGCTCCCGATCAAGTACAAGACTTCAATTAGAAAGAAATATTGCTCACCACCTTCAAAGCCATCAACGACCTCGCCCACCCCCCCTTACCTCTCCGACCTCCTCCACCACCACACCCCTACCCATCGCCTCAGGTCCACAGATGCTAACCTACTCCAACCCATCAGAACTAAGATCCGGGCCTGGGGCGACAGGGCCTTCGCTGCAGCCGCCCCCTCCCTCTGGATCACCCTCCCCAGTCAGTCCAAACCCAGAGATTTTCCATTTACAATAAAATAAAATAGAGAAAAGCAGCAAATCTTCACGTTTATGAGGCTGAAACCACTGAATGATTGGATATTTCTTTCTTGAAAAATGACTTAAATGACGAATCCAATAACAAAATAGTTGCAGATTAACTTTAATCATAGCAAAAATACAGAGCGATGAAAATGCGCACCTTCCAGGGAAAAGTCCAGAACGAAGAGAGGAAGTAAAGCAGACGTAACTACACATACAGTTCATAAAATAAAACTATATATTTTTCCCTTCAAAATAAAAGTCTGCCCATTCCACATGTATTTTACAGGAATTTATAATGTCCTGTACATACTGTAAATTAGGGTAACTACACACCACATGCCTGGTGGACTAATCTGATATTTCTGTGCAGTTTCAGGAGCTTCAAGTGGACAGGGAGATGCTGCTGACCACCAACCGGAGCTTGGCGGAGGAGAGCCTCGCCCGGCGACCCCGCCTTTGTAACGGCAAACTCCAACTGGCGGAGAAATACCGGGAACTGTCCAACCTGGCAACCACATGCTGGGAAAAACAGAGTCAGCTTGGTGAGTTTACCCCGCCACAGAAGAGACAAAAAGGAGACGGGGAGGTTGGGCGGGGGGCTGTTTCTGGGCTTCAGGATGCCAGTGGACTGGTCTCACTGTCGAGACATAAGTCAAGAGGAGTGTGGTTGCGATGACAAGGTCGCTGGTTCAGATTCCAGGACTGGATGGGTAAATATGTGAAGTGAAAGTGAAGCCATAGGGCCGCTTGACTATTGTTGTAGTCCTTATTTACTTAAACGGCCACAGAGCTCTCATAAGGTTTTATGTGGACTTGAGTCAAAACAAACCAAAAGAAGACATCGCAGAAAGAAAAGGTTGCGTCCTAACCACTTAAGGTTAAAGCTAATTATACACGATATCCCACAGTGGCTCCTCATTGTCTCACCTTGTAATTGCAGCAAGACACACGGCCTTTCCTGCACGCTTTGAGACATAGAAAGCAAAATGAAAATCGCTTTTGACTCACTGTGACACCCTCGCTGGTGCAGAGAATGAGGGAAGTTTCCCATCAGAGCACGGAAAAGCTTCGGAGTGTCAGTGAGACAAGCCTTCAACTGCTCAGCGAAAGCCTCAGCATGACTGGAGTTTGGTCATGGGAACGAAATGGAGCATATCAAATGCCAGCAGGAAGCTTGCAGCAGTTGTCAAGGAATTTGCGGGGTGAAAGGGGGCCTTGTCTTTGTTTAGGCAAGTCATGCTTTTTGACGGGGCAGCTATAGGGCAGCACCAGAGGATGTCTTTTTAAGCCTCGGCCCTAAATTTTAAGCCTCATGGGCAAGCTTTGGAAATTCCTCACGGTGTACGAGCCAAGCCAAGAGCAGGTGATAAAATAAATCCCGCTGCATTAATTTCCAGAGGTAATGTCAACTGCTGCTTATTTATAACTGTAGTGTAAGCCTTTATGGAGCAGGCCCAGTTCTTGGTTTGCCCTCAGCTGCCGGGCCAGTGATGGAAGTTGGGTGGAATGTTAAACTTCCTGTCAATGTGCGCGCGTTACACAGATGCTATCCC
This sequence comes from Oplegnathus fasciatus, assembly GCA_003416845.1. Classification (NCBI taxonomy): domain Eukaryota; kingdom Metazoa; phylum Chordata; class Actinopteri; order Centrarchiformes; family Oplegnathidae; genus Oplegnathus; species Oplegnathus fasciatus. Next base: position 60,090 of record NTHP01000502.1, on the reverse strand, counting down.
ACCTCCCCAGCGAAGCAGGATGGGTGGGGGTCCTTGGTCCGTCCTTCCTCTGCAAAACATCTGATTCTCATTTGCTGCAACAAGGGAGAGAGAGAGAGAGAGAGAAAAAAAAAAAGATGAATGAGGAGTGTTTTCTTGAGGCGAGTAATTGTCGCAGAGACAAACTGTGGAGCGGATCAAGGCAGACAGCTGTATTGTTTAATACATCCTGCTGTTTGGTGGATGGACAAAACTGGTGTTGTGGTTGTGGTCCCCAGGTGGAGTTGAAACCTTGAGACAGTTTCTCACAACTATTATGGGCATCTATTTCCCTCTGCTTCCCTTCCTTTGCCAGCCTAGTTTCTACGCTGACTTTTAAACTCTTAAAATAAAAGATAAACCCTTTCACCCTTTTTCAAGCTTCTCTCAGGAAATGACGTCCATGTACTGCTAATTTGTTTTGCCGAATACAAAAGGTCCCGGGTGTGGTCAAGTTTAGCCAACAAAGGCACTTTGGGGTTTAGGGAAAGATCGTGGTTTTGGTTAAATGTTAATAAAGTTAGTTTCATGTCTAACCCGTCTTGTGCTTCAAGTCACTGTTGAATGTTTCAACATCAGACCACCTTAACTGAAGCGCCTAAACCTAACCATAAAACATTTTAATAATGCTTTAGTTGCTATGAGCAGATAATGAGGGCATTGTAGGGGAAACAAAGAAATATGTTGTCAGTGAACTTTTTGCACATATGTTGTGTGTGTGTGTGTGTGTGAACATTTTGTGATTTACAGATTGTGTGCTCAGATGTGCAACAGTACTGACAGAGAGGACTGTGAAACGGTGCTTTCCAGCCTGCTGTGAAGTCACTCGTTAAACATTTACTCATGTTGATGAAAAAACATGAATCAAGTAGCATTACGGTTCTCTCAAGATCCCTTTGCTATTGCAGATTAGCAGCACATAGAGCAGATTAACAGGGTTGTTTTAAAGGGAAATTCCCTCTGAGACACTAACTGATAAAAAGCAATATTGGGCCTTTATTTTGTCTTGAGGCGTATTTGTTTATTTTAATGGTTAATGGGTCAAGTGTTGACAGCATCAGATCACTTTGAGATATTTTTGGCACAGCTATGGTGCTATTTAAAACATCAGCACACTGTGTCACTAACTATGAATCAAAGAGCAAGAGCTTCTTTCTATATCTTGCACTTAAACAGTTAGAAATCCGTTTTAAAACAGCTGACAACACCAAGTACAGTATCTTTAAGTTGTTTTGAGTTGATATGTCCTCAGTCATGGGCGTGCTTCAGTGTTCACATATGACGTGGCTAGTTTGCTGTATTTATATGCACATGTGGCCACTTCTGATTCCTCAGTGGGTGTTGAAAAGCATTCTGGGACAGTTTAGTGAAGTCACTACTGAAGCAGAGGTAGGCGATCTAAGGCAGGCAGCAAATGTCCAATCGCAGCGTAGCAACCGAAACTATGCACAGCAGGCCTGTCGAACTGTGGATTCCCCTGCGTGTTGAAGTGGAGTGTATGGGGCTGTTGTAAGAGCGATTTTTTTTATATATAAAACCAAAAATACAAGCAAAAGTGTGTTTGTCTGCTCCAACGTAAGCATCAAATGTCAGCATGTCTGGCTAACTAGCTTACGACCCACAGTAGTAACTTAACCCAGTGTTACTTCCAAGGCAGGGGTCATTTCTTACTGTATTATTTGGTGGAGTAAAAAAAAAAAAGCCCTGTTCATGACTTACTTGAGGCTGACTATTGTTTACACTCCAGTAGGGCTGCCCCCTGAAGGTCGATGAGTCGAGACCCCACAGTCGACTGAGATTCTTCAAGTCGAGCAGTTGTTTTTTGTTTTGTTTTTGTCAGTCAGGGTGCATTACGATAACAGGATAAAACAGATAAAAGCAGCGTTTCCCATACTCTGTACTTAAGCAGCCCGCCCAGGTAGATAAAATCCAAATTCCAATTTTCCCAGCGGACTGGTGGCTATCGGCAGCTAACCTGTGTAACGGCAGCGACACAAAGTTTGCTCATCCGGCGGGGAGTCTGGGCGGTCCGGGATCAGAACCCCGGCGCTATAGCCGCTAACTGAAGGTCCGTCTCCGGAGCTACTGCCCGGCGCCAGCTCTCCTCCCAGCGAAATAGTTTCCTAGTGGAGGGAACTGAAGGTCTTGTGATTAATTTAGGCCAAACTGTTTCATTTGTTTGTTCATTTACACGTTGTTTTTAATGTTCAAAGTGAAAAAAAGGCTATAAGAGCTTGATTTAAACAGAAATACATGTGTGCCGCCTGTCTCATTATTCTGACAAATCCATGCGGTTGCCTGACATTATATGACGGCAATTCAAATAGGCTGCAATTCAAATCTTGCATCATATGCAGCTGCCTTTTATTGCTTTTTAAATGCTCAGAAATATGTTCCCATGACTCTGTTGCATTTAACTGTTGATGTGGTCGAAATCATCACTGAAACGCGTGGTAATTGATTTTCTGATTGACAAAAAAGAAAAAAGGAACGAATCTGAGAATCTTCGTATCTGATTTGACTGAGATTCTGAGTTGGTTACAGCCCTACACTGCAGCAACCCCAGCCAAACTTGTAATCTAATATAGTTCCTTTCACTATACACGTTGGTTTTTCAATAATGAATAATAAATCTAACCTCTGGTTTGCTCATCCCAGTATGTAAGCTAAGCAGCCAAAACTGTGTTATGTTCAGATCATCAGCTGGTGACGATGCTGTTTACCTGAGACTTGTTAGCTTTAGCATCAGCATGATAGCACATGTACGTAGCCATCGAGTGCATAATTGAGCTACCTTCTTACATGATTCTCCTTTTAAAACAAGTCAGCTGGAAACAATTCAAATCAACATGAGTCTGCATTTTCAACCAACTCATGAAGCCAGAAATGAGCAGCTGCTCAAGGACCCATTGTTTCTAAAATTACTAAGAATTTCGATTGTAAATCTGCCACCGTTATCAGTGTAAACTGCAGGGTGGCTGGCTAATACATTAGCACAAAATAGCTCCTGGATGATATTAGTCTCTGTAGCAAAGCTCTATAGCTTGAACCATTAACATTAACCCATTGTTAATGCTGTGAATTCAGTATCAGGTTCAGTTTTAAAGAGATATCAATACTTTTACCACCATCATGGAAGACATGAAGTAACACGTGACTCTGACAGCTTTGTAACAACAACACCATTTGTCAGCTATGTACTGTAAGCAGCCTCACGTTTGTCTCCTGGCATCAGCTTAGTCAAACCGTTGTCGGTAGACTGTGGTGGATCGTTTGATGCCATTTGAATGTTTTCAGCTGTTTGACTGCTGCAGAACGGCGAGACTGCACCTTTTGTCTATTATAAGTCTTCTTTTATCTCCTGTAATCCACCAGCCAATCCATGTTTTACATTAAAAACAGCATGAACGTGCAGAAATAATAAAAGAAAGAAATATAATATCAAATTGAACCTTTACCCACAGACCACACAGTAAAGTCTCCACACGCCCACCAGTTCAGGACAAGTAGAGGTCAGCCTCTGAACATCCTACTGCAGGACTGTACTTGCTATGACTTATTTTCATACTTGTATTTGTGATGTTGGGTGTGGTCATCAAAATGGGATTATGGGCTTGTTTGTTTGCCGCCATACCAGATCTGAGTGAATGTGAACTGTGAGACAAGGCTTTTATATTCACTTCCTCTGGGAACCCAGCTGACTGACTGTAGGTGGAGAACAAAGTGCGTATGGTGTCTGGTAACCACGCTTTTTGTTTGGGACTTTCCTTATTCAGATTTGAATAAAAGCATTATACTCTTTGACTTAAAGTCACTTGTGTGTTTTAAAGATGTAAAAGATCTGAATGTTTCTCAGTGCGTGAACTTTGGGTTGTAGATTCAGACATTTATGAGGGTTTTTGCTGCCAGATCAGATTCAACTTTTGAGGCTGTGAGCTCAGTGTCTGATACATATTTTAGGGATTCAGAGTAAGAAAAGTGGTGTCAGAGGATTCACAGAGGAAGTAAAGAGGCAGAGGGTGTTACTCACAGTCGGGTAAAGGTGTCAGACAAAGCACAGGTGTAGAGTTCCCGTCTACCACCTCAAAAACCCGGGGGTTGGATTCCCATTAGAAGCACTTTGGGCTTGCGTTCCAACATAATTGGCTGTTTGTGGGTTGTTGCTGCGAAGGCTGACTGATCTGAGAAAAACCTGGCCAATATTGTGGTGATTATAATCCTGATTATGTTCTATTAACTATACTAGCGCATTATACTGAAAGGTGGTTTTAATATTTTGTTCACCCCATTTTTCATACATGAGAGAGGCAGAATATTAAAACCACCCTTCAATATAATGCACTCCAGTACAACAACAACACCCACTACGACCTCAGTAATAAACATAAAGTAGAATTATTACCTTTCTGACAGTGTCAACAAAAACTGAGAAATTATAAGCTTTGTAAAAGTAGAATTCATGGCAGAGCCGTTGTATTGGATCACATTAGATTGTACAGGTGTACTTCATGAAGTGGCTGGTCGGTGTAGATAATGGATGGATGGATGGATGAAGCATCTTTGTCTTGTTTCTACGTTATTTGAATCAGTTAAAATCATCACGATGTTGTTCAGAAAAATCACTATTACATATTTTCCTCAGACCAGCAGCAACAACAGGAGTAGGAACATTGATTAGTTAAGCTCACATTTATGAAGATATTACAATAGTAGTATACTTACTTACAATACTCAATATTCATTATATCTATATATTAAATGTATATTTATTTTATATTTTTCTTTGTTCTATATTATTTGAATCAGTTAAAATAATGCAGTTGCTTGATGTTGAGGTCCTCCCTGGGTTTTTCAGAGAAAAGTCAACCTCTAAGTAGGAAAATTGATCACTTAAGCTCACATTTTTAAGATTTAAACATTACTTATACAAAAGGGGCATTCAATTTATTTTATTAGTCACAGCAGCTTTATAGTTTCTAACTTATGGTAATAATAATGATGACTCTTTTTATATCTGACTGTCGAGTGATACTGCTGACAGACTTCGAATCCTGGAGGTCCAGATTCACAGCTTTTATTGTCATTTACGCAACAACCAAGAAGGCGATCACGTAGCTTGTTTATGTAGAAAAAAGGCCCAGCCCGCTCCTTATTTTGTCAAACATCACAATTATACAGACTGGTGTTCAAAACCTTCTTTGGCCAAATGTAAATAGTGCAGACACAGAGAGAATGTTAACCCACCAACAGCCAAGAGTTTCTTTTTTTGTTGTTTCACCACCTCATAGAATTCATGTTAATTCGCTATAGCCGAGTGAAGCCACAGTTGTCGTTATTGTGAGACGAAAGAGGAAGCTAGAAAAGGGTTAGTCGTGTTGCGATATGCGGCTGGACAGAATAAACCCAAGTTATGTCTTCTATGTCTGCAGGTTTACAGGCTACTGACAGTTATAACCAGTGAAATCCACAGTTTCCCACTTAAACTGTCACTTGATACAGCTTGAAGACACTATTAATCATGTAAGTTGTAATTAAAATCCTGGCTCTTGCAGTTTGAACATTTCACTCTTTCAAATCACAAATTTGGGGACTTGTATTAGGGGATAGCGTGAAACTCCCGCCCAGCCCTCCCCTAACCGACAATAAGATTAGTAAAACGTACACAGGGATTTAGGTATTCCAAATGGGAAGAAAACAGAGAAAAATCCTTGAAATAGATTTAATATAAAGCTGTCAGATGAGCTCTTCCACTTGTAGAAACATGGTTTCTGGCATTAGACAGCTGTTTTAAAGCCAGCATTAATCCCATGAGCTGCGTTGACCATGACTGAACAGGCCGAGGAAAGACCATCAACCCACACAAACTCGAACAACAGAAGGAAAAAAGATGTCATGGTGCTGATCACACTGTTTGATTGACAGGACACACCGCGGTGGCCAGCGCTTAAAAGGAACAGATGGTGGAGGAAAAAAAAACTGAGCAGGCTGATATTTTCTAACATTTTGATTACAAACGTTATTTCTCTCAGCAGAGCGTGGCGGACGAGAATCCTGAATGAACTGAAAAAAAGCAAAGCGCTCCTCTCAGTTTGTTTCACAAGAAGCTGTGAGGCTGTTATCACACTTGTGTTGGATATAACAGGAAGCCTCTCAGGTTGCCACGCTTCGACGCCGTGTTAGAGAGGACAAACATGAGGCTGGACTGCTGCAGGGGTGTAATTCACTGCTGATTCGTTGGCTAATTTTCAAGCCTTGGATGCGTCCATGCCCTGCAAGGCCCCATCTGTAATACCATGACCTATTTGTGTATAATCAGCAGCAGATCTTGCCCGGCATGTTAAACTGCATTTCTTCACTTGATTTCTCATCAACATTCAGTACAGTAGGGTTAGCAGCTTTTGGAGGGGAAAGAATTGTGTTCATTATTATCGACCGACGGCATCTCCACGTTTGTGTTGTTTCCAGCTGGCGCTCCATCAGTCACTAGCATTGATATTTAGCAGCATGAAGCGTGAAATCTGTTGTGCTTAAAGGCAAGAATGGACGCTGTAAGAAAAGCCATGCTGCACTGATATTTCACGGACATTCCTGTTCATTTCTCATATACAGTACATCAGTCCACTTCCCGAGCAGAACTCAAGTCTCAGAATAGTCTCCCTGATGAATGAGCAGCATTTAAAGCTTCACTCCCCTCTCTGTCTATCCAGTTACACAAACACTCAATAATTGTATGAATTAATGTAGTTATTTTTCAGTAGTAACTCTTTTTAGCACACCCACAGCCTGACTGCACCTACGTGTTACCGGCCAAGCCACCCCCTTTAAGGAATGAGGCCTTGTGGGTAACCTGTGTGTGCGACGTAGACTAGCGGGTTTGTTGTGGGAGGTGAGTCCCTCCATGTGTGTGAGAGAATATTTATGCTTTCTATTAAGGGTAGTAACTTCAGTCTGCCATAAAGTGTCTGGATGAGCTCAGGCTGCAGCATCATAGTTACTGAAAGGCCGTGTGTTGTGTTCGCTGCCACAGAAGAGAAATAAAAAGAAGAAACTTCTGCATTCTTCACAGCAGAGTTGGTCCAGACTGTGAAAAGCTGTTTACCAGCTACTAGACCGGCTAAAGTAAATTAAAATAGCCTAAAAGCAGAGGTCTCCTAACGCGCATCTGGAAAAGGGAACACGTTTTGTGATTTTTTTTTTTGCCGTGGCAGACCACCATGGCAAAACATTGCCAGCGGAAACACTGCTTTCTTGTGATTGATTTGCACTCAGTACAAAAAATGTCACTGGTCTAAATGTGCTGCAATAATGGAATAATGCCTAAAATGTAAATAAACTATGTTAGTTGAAACACTCTCCAACCAGCAGATGTGTTTAATTCGGCATCAGAACATAACATTTAATGTGGTTAAAGCGGGTAGTAAATATAACAATCTGCATTGATCTGTAAATTAATGAGTGATTCTGACAGTGGATGTTGTCCACAGCTGATTTATAGTGTATGAAAATCCCTGCAGACACCTGAAGGCAGCAGGACAGATGTGTTGATAATTCTGCAGCCTCTGATTTGAGAAGTGCTGCATCAGTGCACGGTGTCATTACACACGACCGTCCTCTGTGTTTACCTTCATTAAATCACGTGTAAATCGCACCAGGCTGCTACAGAATAACCTCTCACACCTTCACACACGTCACACTGGTCGGTTATAACGCCGCCTGTTTATGCAGGAGACTTCGGATTACCAGAGCTCACCAATGCCGCGTCACAGTCGCTTTTCCAACTTTGTTTTTTCTTAAGCAAAAGTGGCTTTTCATGTTTTATTCTTGAAATACATTACGGTGCAAATGCAGTTCAGTTAAGATATGATCCAACCATTTAAAACGTGGTATACAGTAGAATGATGACTGAAATAGTGTTGGATTAATGCGATCATTAAACAAACTATTTGTTTTTAAATGTATTTCTATCATCATTGTACTAATTAAGTGTTAAAAACCAAAACCAGCTGCCTCTGTCTGCAGGTTTGTGGTGCTGTGTTCACATCGTGTCACTCTGCTCCGTCAGACAACAACATGAAGGAGCTCATTCTTTATGCGTTGAGCTGTTGTTGTCAAACCCAAGTACTGTTCTTATGTACAAATTTGAAGTACTTGTACTTTACTTGAGTCTTTTCTTTTCATGCCACTTGCTACTTCTACTCCACCACATCTCAGAGGGAAATATTGTCCTTTTTACTTCACTTCATTTATCTGACAGCTTTAGTTACTTTAATTAAACGACCCAACAGTTTATACAAGTACAGCTGAAACGAAGAAAGAAGAAGAAAATTAAATGGCGGCTATTTTGATCGTTTGAGTCATTTTTCATGTAAAAACATTTCATGGTTCCAGCTTCACCAGTGTGAAGATTTGCTGCTTTTCATTTTAATAATTTGAATGTATTTTAATAATGTCGAGGTTTGGACTGCGAAGGTGTCACTTTGGGCTCTGGGTAATCGTGACGGCATTTCTCACTATTTTCACTATTTTTACAAACAATCAGTCGATTAATGGGGAAAATAATCAGCAGATTAATCCAGGATGAAAATAATCATTAGTTGCAGTTTTATACGAAATAGTTGAGCTCCACCTCAA